>SNQJ01S0209975.1:0-16035 GCA_010110895.2 Picea sitchensis
TTCCATCGCAAAAATCAACCTTCCTACTGCATTTTTTGCATAAGGTACACAAGACATATAATCCTTTTCTTCCTTACTATTAGGACATAAAATTGAAGAAATCTTATAATGGAAAGCTAAATGGATATTTACTAGTTTCACAACGTTCATATTGAACCTCATCAATATCTTCTTCATAAACTTGTAACAACCACATATTACCATTTTTCTAGTCTCTGTATGCTTATGTGCCTAAGATTTTTTTTGCTTCTCTTGGATCCTTCATCTGAAACATCCTAACCAACTGAGTCTTTAACCTATTGACCTCAACCATGCTTTGCTTGCAAAGAGCATTTCATCAACATAACAACAAGATAATGAATATGACATAAAGACAATGATCATTCTCACTTCTTAAGAAACTTTGTCTCACCATGAAGGAATCACACATCTTGTACCATTTCCATGTTACCTTAGGCCATACAATGATTCCCTAATTTTTTAAACAAATATCCCTTTGTGATCATGAACAACTTCTAATTCTTCCATGTGCATATCTCTATTGGTGATGGTTTTGTGGGTGGTAGGATATTACAATATGCATCCCTTATCTCCATCACTATAACCATTAGAGATATACTTCCTCGACTTAATCCAACCAATATAGCCATGTGATCCTTCACCTCTCACCTCTAGGCTAATTTCAATGGAGTATGAAATCCATGGGCTCTAAAACCACGAGCTACCAAAATAATGTTCCCGAAACCANGGGGTTTCCCATGAAAAAATCCAGCCAAACCTCCCTCAAAGTCTCGTTATCCAAGAATACCATATCCTTCAGACTCCACTTTGGATACTCTAAAAGATCCCAAAATATCACAATTCAGTACAATGGTAAAATCCACGGTCCTTGTTAGACATAGTATGTATCTTGTGTGTCTCAATGGCTTCTTTGTCATTCCTTCTACAACTTCTTTGCAGTCGATTTTGTACAGATATTTGTGTTCATGTTTTTCAAACCCACAAATCTCTTCCAATCATTGTAATTGGTAAATTGGCACATCTAGTCTCTGAACTCAAAGTGAAAGAGGTAAGTCTAATAGGTAATTAAAATTGCATCTATGTGAACATTTCTAGAAGCAAATCATGGTCCATTTTGGGTCTCCAAATCGACGCCATTTTCACTGCCAGTGAACCCCTTTTTAACCCATAAACGCCACTCTTTTCACCACATTTTCACTCTTTTTGTCATAAAGGTCATTGAAAGGCTCACAAGGTAATATCAATGGTTTATTTGTGTTTCCCCATTGTTCTTAGTGAATTAGAATGATTAAAAGTGTGTTTTATTACTAATGATGGTTTATTGAGCTTAGGTTCTCTAACCAACATTGAGGTCTGGTAACTTGCCTTGTTGTTCATTATACTTCCAGACTTCTAGAAGAAAAATTGAGACCTGATTTCTCTCTACAGCAGCATTGACATGCTCCTAAGCTCCTCACATTGGTTCTAGAATGAGTAAAGAAGGGTGCTAGTTGCAATCAAAGTCATGGTCAACCCTCTTCTCCATATTAGCGCACCAACAACAAATCTTCTAGAGGATGAAATTAGGAGATATTCTCATGCATTTCATGTCATGATAATATCTCATGAACCAATTCAAGATATATTCACACCCTCTAGGTTTAATTTTATCTCCTGTTATGCTTCCCTCCATGAATTGATATGACCAATGCGTGAAAATGCAGATCCAACCAGAAATCATTCTGCGCATATTTCGAAACAGTGATTGTATTTAAAATCATGTTTGAGTAGTGTAATGTAAGGACGATATTATGAAATATATATTTCGCATTTAGACTGTGAGATTGATAACTACCGTATTGACTTTTATCATTGAGATTGAGTAATGAAATGATGGTGTTTTGAAAGTCCAATCCATGGTTCAATTGATCTGATTCTATAGTCATATTAGCAACGAGACACCAATTGGGAGAGCCCAATAAGCTAGCTATCATTTCCCTGCATCATTAACTTAGATTTCTAAGTACGTTTTGTGAATATCCTCTGTTTTGTTTCAGCTTTGTTTTCATTTAGTTTATGCAATTAATTTTGTGAATGCTTATGCTCAAATCATGTTCATTGCAACAACTTGTTAATAGACTTCATTTGAATGGGGATTACACTATTCATACAACCCTAAAATAATTTTGATTTTATCATCTGAACATACCAGAATTAGAGCCCTGTTTCCATGTAATTTCACTTCTATTTATAAACTCGTTTTGTAGACAACATTTGAATTTTATTGAGTAATAACCCAAGCATAACTTGAACAGTTGCATTGCAACTTCAATTTATGATCATATAAACTTTCTAATCATAATTCTAAGAAACTTTGAAATATAAGGTTGTATCATCTAAAATCTCAGATCTAGATTACAAGTGTTTGAGTTTGACATAATTTTTGTATGCAAGTGTATATGTGTGGATCATTCATTGTCTTTGCTATTCTTTTTCCTTCATTGTTTCAGTTTAGTAATTAGATTGCTTCGATTACGGGTAGCATAAATCTCATTAGATTCTAAACGTTAAAATTGAATTTCTTTCATTCTGATGAACTTTGAGTAAAGCTCAATGTAAAATTTACAACCTGAGCTTGTAAAACTATTTATTGTTAACTCAATGAGTCATTTCCTTGAAATTGCCAACATGTGAATAGATTAGTTTTTCATAAATCCTTTATATGCCTAATTGTTTTTTGCAATTACAAGAATAGTTTCACTTGAAGGTAGGAACGATATTTTCTCTTAGAATTTCTTACATGAACACTCAGGAATTGTTGGCAAATTTAGTGAACAGAATGCAGTGAATGCTTGTCATTGATGACAACAGTGAAGAGGATGGCAGAATAAGAAATAAGTCATAGTCTAAGGAGGTCAATCGACGAAGAATGACAAAGGGAAGATCTAGTCAAAATAGAGTTCGAGGTTGAGGTCAATCGAGCAAAAGACCTGTTGGATCCCATTCAAATTTATAGAAAGGTCGACAGTCGTCAGATCTGCAGAAACTTCTGTGAAGGTTAAACCGCAGGGGATAAGTTCTACTATCTGGAGAGAAATCGGACATGTCATCGGAGATATTGAATGAGAGGAGAATCCGATCCATTAGAATCACGAGAAGAAAACGACCATGGATGTAAGAGTTGATGCGAGGGTTAAAGTCCTCTTTAATGCCGGTGATCTCGCGGAGACATCCGAACATCGGAGAGAGTCGAGGAGAGTGACTCATCGGAAAATAATTTCCGTGGACATGGAGACTCTTGTATAATGGACTCTACGATCGCGATTTCCCGATAGGAGGAGTTTGAGCGTCTGTGAGAACCGTGGCGAGGAATCGAGACCCGAGTGATTGACCATTCGAGAATTCATTGTGAAACTCTAACCCATGGGAATGTGGAAATATCCGTCAGCGTTTTCCGATCGGAAGTAAGCACCTAAAGTGGGGTCAAGTGGCAGTAGCAGGAGGAGATAGGTGGCATCCAGGAATTAGAGATCGAGGTTCGCAATACAAAGAACACAATGCGAAACCCGATTTGTGATATGTAATCCGGCGGAGTCTGAACCATCGGATCAACATGTGATCTGAACCATCGATCTAATTCACGTCGATGATCCCGCGATATTGAGACACATGAGAATCTAACTGCGTCGCGAAATCCGTGTGACATCGGCAGAGAGCATCGGCAATCAGGACTTTGATATGTCAGAACACAATGCATCAAGAACCACGAAATCGCGAAATGCGATATCACGAAATAATCCTGGTAAGTTGGAAAGAATGATTTGGATCGTTGAATCTCTGCATGAAGTATGAGTACAAATATGGTTAAGGAGATGACTCGGTGACCGTTGGATTCAAGCGCTAGAACCCAATGTCGTCGGATCAAAGATAAGTTACACGACCTTTAAAATACAAAGAGAAGTGGGATTAATCGCGATGTGAAAAATTGCGAGATCTAATACGAAGCGGAAGTCGAGCTAAGTGATGTGGATGCGTTGATCTCTTCCATCATGAAGAATGTCGGGGATCGAGGATTTCTACGAGGGCATGTGTATTGACATGTTAAATGCAGAAACCGATGCGAGGTTTGACCGAGGTCATGTGCGGATGGTCATATGGGCCTATAGCCGAAGGGGCTAAAGCTCGGGAAAAAAGCACATCGGGGATCGAATAATTGCAAGGTCAAAGGGACTTACATGATTTTCAACTTTATCATAAATACCCGAGAAATCGCGATGTAGGAAATCCCGTTGTCTGGCTGATGGATCAAATTTTGATCGGAGGGTCACTGTTCACTGTCACAGTTAACGACTAAATATGAATTCTCTTAGTGAAATGGACTCATCATGAAGAATTAGTTAGCGTTTTGGATAGCTGATGATTCTTTGACGGTTATTGACCTCTTGAAGGAGATGGGAAGTGGAATCGTCATAACGAGATGTGTATAAAGAAAGCAGTGACGCATTGTATGGTTGATGGATTACGAGATGAAAAATGTAAACAATAAGAAAAAGAAGATGAAGCGGCGGAATAAGAAAAGTGAAGGGCGTCGCGAGCGAGAACAAGAAGAGCAACATGATGAATGACGGAAACGGCAGTGGCGAAGACGCTAATCTGAGCAGACTTGTTAGATAAAGAGACAGCAAAAGCGGTGAACAGAAGACCGGAAATTAAGAACAAAAGAAAGAATGGTAAAGCCGGTTGCTCATGAAATTTAGATATGTATTTATCCATTATGATATTCTGGGAGGTTGGGGAGATTACCGGGAGGGCTGTTGTCTCGAGAGAAATTCAGGTAGATTGCTTGAACACGAGAGTTGTAGCTTCCATCCTAGTTAAACCGGAAACTGGTGGCGGGGTAGTGCTAAAGGGAGAGCAGATGTTCTCTGTTATGCGAGTTGAAGCACAAATGGCGGAAGTTGAATGCTCCATCCGGTTAGTCTTCCGGAATGTCGGAAGTTGGTACTTCCATCGGTTGGTGATGGAATAAGCAGAGTTGGTGCTTGCTTCCCTTCTAGTGGGTGCTAGAAATCAGAGAGTTGGAGCTCCCAGACAAAGTTGTAGCTTGTAAAGCAGAGGTAGAAGCCTCACATTGAGACTGGCCTCAATTGTAAATGATGTCTGAAACAGAAAAATGCCTATCATTTACCGAGAAGAAGAAGAAGGTTTCTCCCTTTATGGGTTTCCTCATTGAAAATACATCTCTGTGTGTATTTTGTATTGTATTGATGATCTTTACTCTTCTTGTCCATATGTTGTATGTTGGTTGATGACACTTGAAGAAATCTTAATAATTGTTTAAGGCATAAAATTGTTTAAGCTTATAAACAATGATTCACCCCTCTCATTTGTTTATTATTTCCAACAATTGGTATCCACGAGGAGAGGGTTCCTTTTTATTTAAAAGGATAGATCATGTAGCTTAAACATGACTAAACATGAAGGAACTTGACTCAAAGCCCCCTACGTTTGATGGAACAAATTTTGCCTTAAAGGAAGACCGTGAATGAGAACATATTTAATGGCCTTGTAGATGGCGATGTTTGGGATGTAGTAAGAGGCCAGATATACAAAACATTGTGCTAATGACAAGGATGATAAGTTAAATTTAGTTTGAATGCTAAGGGGATGAATGCTATCTTGAATGGACTTCATTTGAGTTTGTGAAGGTGATGCATCTTATCTTGCCAAAAGAAATGTGGGATAAACTTGGTAACAATTATGAAGGAAATGAGAAAGTAAAAGTGCCAAACTTCAAACATACAAAATTGAAATTTGAACCTTGAAAGATGAATGAAGATGAAACAATTAGAAGTATTTTTTAAGAGTTGAGAAGAACTTGTAAAATACCATGAGGTCCCTAGGTACAGCGTTTGATGACTCACTCTTAATTGAAAATATTTTAAGGTCTCTACTTGATAATTCAATCCAAAAGTCTCTGCAATAGAAAATTAAGCCAGAATCCTTTAAAACTCTGTCTGTGATCAACTTCTTGGAACTCTAACTACATATGAAATGAGGATAAACAAAAAGATAAAATCTAATACTAGAAGAAGCTTCCCTTCATGGAGACAATATCACGATTAATTTGATGAAATTGAGGCAAAATTTGTGAGAAGATTAAAAATTTCAGGGAAAATATCAAAGAAAGGAGTTGCCCTTCAAATGCTTTAGCGTGGGAAGATAGGCCATTTTGATTCTAAGTGTCCTCATAAGAAAAGGCACATAGCACGATGATGAAAAAAGTACAAATACAAGAAATATTAGAAAGAAAAGCTTGGTGTAATAGCCAACCAATTCCTCGAGGAAAAGCAGACAGGTGACTCATCCAGTGATGATAAGCCAAATGACTTTGTACTTATGGCCAAAGAGGATCATGATAATGAAAGGACATGCAATAATGAAAATGAGGAAGAAGGGTGAGTAGTTGGAAGGAGGGCAAGCTCAGTGCACTAGAAAATTGAGAAATGGGCACCAGATCTAAAAAGCAAGCTAAAACAAGTGTGCTGCAGTTTAAAAATGATAAGAACCTTATGAAGATTGTGCTCTACTAAAAGGTGGAATTAGAAGAGGCAAAGAAGATGAAGACATACTGAAACAACAATGTCCAGGAGAAACTTCAGTGTGAAGCCTGAAGAAGAAATAGTAAAGACTTGAGAAAAAGAAATGGAAAATTCAAAGAGCGTATCATCAAAATGCACTTGATATAAAAGCCTGGAAAATTAACCTCCATTATAAATAAACAAAGAAATTCAAAGCTAAAAAGGTAGTTAAGGATATGAAGAAGGATCAAGTAGTGATCATCAAGTAACAAAAGAATCCTATCAAGTTTGTCAAATCCTCAAATATTGACCTTGAGTCACTCTATGAGACAAGAAAAGAAGCTGAGGGCATCAAAGTGGATTGAAAGGAAAAACTGAGCAATTTGTAGACCCGAAAGTTTATCGACCTCCTCAAAGAGACAGACTTCTTGAGGTACAAAGTTTCTTCTATGGTTATTGTTTTTACTTCTGATTTGTAGACCACAAAGCTATAAATTGTTCTCTAAAAGATTTAGATATGAACAATCAGATACTCAATGAATAACTATCTACCACAATAAAAATTGAGACAACCAAGCAACAAGCATTCCACCAGATTATGAATAATGTGATGATTGGAAGAAGGACACGGGAGAAACACAACAACGGTATGAGCATAATGTCGTTATGGTATATTGTGAACCAGAATGCTTTATTTGTCATAATTATGGACATAGGCAACAAACTGTCATTTAAAAAAAATATAATCGGTCGATCCCCTTGTTGAAAATGTAAAAGTGGAAGAAGAAAGGAGATGATAAATGTGGACTAGAGCTATGCTCATTAAAATAAAAGGAATCCACATTGTGTGAGTGGATGTTCTAAACATATGACTGTAGACAAAAGTAAATTTCTAACTTTAGAAAGTGATAGCAAATGGAAATGTAACTTTTGGAAATGATGCACCGAGAAAGGTGAAAGGAAAAGGAATGGTGAAAAGAGTTTAAATAGGGAAAAAAGAAAAAGCTCAAAGATGTATTTGTTTGTAGAGAATCGAAGCATAACACTGCTGATTTAGAGTCAAGAATGCATTGTGGGGAGTGTGAGAGTTGTTTCACCTCTAAGTATAAAATCCAAATAAATGGATTAGAACAAGTTAGTTGCAAAGCCATAAGAACTGAAAACAATGTCTCTGTCTTAAAAGAATAAGAACAAGAAGAATGCAATTTAATAAGTATGATAGAGGATTGGGTACATTGGCATATAGGAACAGGCACCTAAACTTTGATCCTGTAATCAACTCAAAAACAAGTAGTGGGGTAGTAAAAGATCTTCGAAGATATCAAAGCCATATGACTCATGCATGAAAGCTTGTCAGGATAGAGCTTACTAGTACTCAGAATTAAAATCAAACACCTTTCTTCAAGAGAAAAGAAACCTCTCTGATTGGTACACATGGATCTATAGCAGACCATCAAAAGAAAAGAAGGAATGCGAGGAAAAGAAAATTATTTTATCTTTGATTATTGATGATTGTCTAGGGCTAACGGACATTTTTGGAAAGAAAAATCTGAAGCATGAAAAATTCCAGTGTTTAAGGCTTTGGTAAGAAATCCAAGCAGGGAAAGGGATAAAAAGGCAGATGGTCTAAATAGAGGAGGAGAGTTCAGTGGAAGCTTTAAATAATTGTGATAAAAATGGGATCAAAAGAGAGAATACACAATTCCACGAGACTCTCCTGACTAATAGGAGTTGTTGAAGCTGAGCAATTGATAGAAACAAATGGCAAGATCAATGATAGATAAATGAAAGACATACCTGAACCTCTTTGGGTGGAAGCAATTCCTTTGGCTGTTCATATTAACAGCTCATCTCAGGATCACAGGTGACACAGACTATGAACTTTGGTTTGGAGAAGACTTTTGCCTCAATCAAGCCTTTTAGGAATTACACACACATGTTATATCCAAAAGAAACAATAATGATGAAATTATTGGCAAATGTGATGACAGGGTTGTTGAAGGTATATTCTTAGGTTATTCTACAAGCAGTAAATTACAAGTCTTCACAACAGGCATAAACTAGTTATTTGTATAAATTAACAAAAGTTGATGAAAGAAATTCAATTAGAGAGAAATATACTAATTGATGATCAGAGCAGAGAATCTGATTGAAAGGCTGAAGATGAGCAGATTACAGGATCAGAAAGAAGAAGAGGTTGAATGAGATGAATATGTGAACATTCAAAACTGATACAAGTCAACAAAAAACAGAAATCTCCTCTTTAGAATCATCCCAGAGAAAGAATCATCACAAAGAAACTGGATGTTAAGGTCTCAAATGAAGGAGTTAGGGCTAGAAGAAAAATTGATTAAGAACATAGACAAATCTCATGTTTTATCTATAGATTGAACCCCTAGAATTTTCAGAGCTATTATGAGAAAGATTATGGTTAGAGCAATGAATAGAAACGGATGGGATTAGGAAAGAACTACTGCACTTAAGGCTTGTTCCTAGACCTGAACATAAGAATATCATAGGCTCCAAAATGGGTATTCAAGAATGGAAATGAATGAAAAAGGACAGGTTGTTAGAAATAAAGCTAGATTGTTTTGTAAGGGATATGCACAAGTGGAGGACAAGATTTTGATGAAAATTTTGCATCAGTGGCAATATTGGAAGTTATCAAAATGTTTCTTGCTTATTCTGGTCATAAGAATTTCAAAGTTTATGGATGGATGTTAAATTCAGTTTCTTAATGGAAGTCTAGAGGAAGAAAATTATATGAAGAAACATGAAAGGATTTTCATTGTCAGAACAATCCCTAGTATGTTTTGTAAGCTGAAAGAAGGCCCTTATATGGACTTCAACACCAGCATGATCTTGGTATTATAGATTGGACAAGTTTCTACAAGAAAAATGGTTCAATAAAGGTATTGTTGATAGAAATCTATACATAAAAACTAAGGGTGATGATTTACTAGTTGTTCTGTTTATGTAGATGATATTATTTTTATTTCTACTAATGAATCATATCTCTCAGGTGGTTTTGCTAATTCTATTAAACAGGAATTTGAAATGTCTGATAGATTGTTGTCATATTTTCTTGGGTTGTACAAAATAAAACAGCTCGTAAGGAATTTTCTTTCTCCAGAAAAATATTTGAAAGAGATAATGAAGAAATTTCAGATAGAAGAATCTTCTGTTCTGACTTTTACCTAGTGGTTGGTTACAAAGGCTGAAAAGATGATATCTCACGATGACAGTCAAAGGACATATCGTTCAATGATAAACAGTCTTCTGTACATCACAACATCTATGATATAATGAAAATTTGGAATAGTGACCGTTCAGTCTACTCCCTAAACAAAGTCATCTGGAAGATGTCAAGGGAATATTTAAATATCTGAAGGAGACAACATTATATAGTTGTGGTATCTAAAATCAAAATTTCAAGCTAGTACTTATTCGAATCTTGTTGGAGCTTAAGCCCCATGTTGATGAGAAAAAAGCACAGTGGAAGAGCATTCTTTTGGTGACACCGTTAGTTTGCATGGGTTGGTAAAAATCTCGAGGATCATTTCATTACTCTCACGAGGCTGAGAATACATTGTTCTTTTCTGCTGCAGTCTTATGGATGATACAAACTCTTACTTGATTTGAAAAGGTAACATACAAACCTATTCCAATTCATTCATGATGAACAAAGGTAAATAGAAAGTGTCTTTCCAAGAATCATTCTTCATTCAAAAGACCAAGCATATTCCCATCATGTATCACTTTCTCAGAGAACATGTGTCAAACAGAATTGTTCAATGAACTATATACCCTCTAAAGAAAAAAATTGCTGATATTTTCACAAAACCATTGAACATGACCGTTTGAATATACTTAATTAGCTGGGAGTTCCCTAAACTTTTGTAATAATATATTGCACACAATTGGCAGGAAGTGTATTAGTGTCATCTGGTGGATCTCTTCTTAATACTTATGAATGTAGGGAGTATGTTTTGCACTAACAGTGGAAGAATGTTTCACTAACGACATTGATATCAAGGAGAAATAGTAAAAGAATTGAGTTGTCATTCATAGCAGAGGAGAATACGATATAGAATCTTGGAGATGATGAATCTTTGGGGAGATATTTAAGAATGCGAATGCAGAGTGTTACCATCAATGCCAAAGGGGATATTATTGGAAAATTTAATGAGCGAGTCACGATGAATGCTTGTCGTGATGACAATAGTGAAGGGATGGCAGAATATCAGAAATAGAATCCACAGTCTAAGGTCAATGCGATATGAAGAATGACAAAGGAAAATATAATTCAAATGAAACTTGAGTTGGGAATTAAATGAACCAAGATGCAATTGGATCCATTCAAATTTCTAGAAAGATGACAGTATTGAATCTGCAAAAACTATGAGAGGGATAAAAGCAGGATAGGATTCTACCTATCTGGAGGAGAAATCCCGGACATGTCATCAGGATATTGGAGAGAGAATCGTCAAATTAGGATCCCGGCAAACCGACCATAGGATCACATAAAAGAGTGAATCAGGGGGTTGGAGATCCTCTTGTCACTGATGATCTCAAACAGGATTACTTGTCAGGTATCGGAAGTGGGATGTCAGCTCATCAATCGAGTTTCCGTGGACATGTGGAACTCTATTATATTGGACTCGTGATGCTGTTTCTAATAGGGTTTGGTAGTCCATTTGTGAGAACCGTGGCAGGAGATCAGGGCGGTGATTATTGGCATTTGGGTTCATTGTGAGACCACAACCGCGGAATGTGATATCCGATCGCGATTTTCCACGTGATGGCACCTAGTGGGGTCAGTAATGACCTTGGAGGGCCAGTGGCATGAGGAGGTCGAAGTCGGGAGTTCATAATGCAAAAGAACTACAATGCATGAAAACCACGTTGATAATAAATCCGACGGAATCTGACGTCAGTCAACATGTCTAAGACCTGGAATCTAAATTCATCGGTGGTCCGATCTGTCGGATGCGTGTGGCGGAATCTAACTGCGATGCCAAATCGCATTATTGACATTGATGAGCATGTCGGTGTAATGGGACTTTGATATATCCAAGAACACAGTACATGTAAGAACTCCGAAATCATGATATCTTTGATTGTGAAATATCCTGATCGTTGGATAAAGAATGGTCTGGACCATTGAATCTCTGCATAGGTGCAAGTACAATTGGTTGAGGAGATGGCTTCGATGTGGATTGGATTAAAGCGCTTTCAAACCGATCATGATGGGATCAAAGATGGTGCATGACACCAAAATACAAAGAGAAGTGGGAGTAATCCCGCGATGTGCAAATTGCGAGATCTAATCCAGACCATCGAGCTAAGTGATGTGGTCGGTTGATCTCCATCCTTCGGAGAATCGAGATCGAGATTCTCGAGCATGTATCACATGTTAAATGCGAAACCAGTCGAGGGTTGAAGCCGAGGTCGTATGGGATGGTCATATGGGCCTATTGATAGAACTGTAGTGTCAAAGGAGCCATCAGAATCGGAGAATTCACAAGTCCAAAGGACTTGTGATTTTGACTTGTCATAAATACGAAATCATGATGTGTAATCTAAATTTGATGCAACATTGGGATCAAATAACGAATAGGAGGTCCTTTGTTCCTCTCTGATTAAATGAATATGATTTGACTTGGTGAAACGGACTCATCATGGAAGAACTAGTTACTTGCGTTTAGGATAATGATTGATTCTTTGAGGCGGTTGTTTTTGTTCTTGCCGAAGGAGATGGAAGTGGAACCGTCATAGCAGAGATGTATAAAAGAAAGCGAGTGACATTGTATGGGTTGATCGTTCTGAATGAAAATGTGTAACTTGATGAGAAAAGAAGATGGCTTGAATAGAAAACAGTGATGGAACTGTGCAGAACGAGAAGAAGAGCAACATGATGGGCCGAGCGAGCGAATGAGAATAGCGAAGACATGAAAATCTGAGCGGACTTGTTGAATAAAGAAGTGTGAAACGGTGAATGAAGACGAAATTGAAAAGAATGGTAAGAACTGGTTTATCTATAAAGTTGAATGTGTATTTATCATTGATATTCTAGGGAGGTTGGGAGATTTTCGGGAGGTTGTTGTCCTCGAGAAGTTCAGAAAGTGGGTGCTTCGAACCACGGAAGTTAACTTCCATCTGGTTCTTGTGTGAAGAAACTAGGGTGAGGTGGTGCTAGGGAAACAGATGTTCCTACCTCTTGTTATGCGAGTTGAGCACAGTATGGCCGGGATTGGTCTCCATCTAGTTGGTCTTCAGAATAATCGGGGAAGTTGGTGCTTCCATCGCAGTTAGTCTTGGAATAAGCGGGGGAGTTGTTGCTTCCTTCTAGTGGGTACTAAATCGAGAGAGAGTTGGAAGCTCTCGGATAGTTGCAACTTATTAAAAGCAGTATGACCTCATTGAGTTGGTTCTCAATTGTAAAAGATGTACAGAACAGAAAAAGAGACTTCCTATCATTTCGTAGAAGAAGAGGTTTTCTTCCTTATGGGTTTCCTCGTGAAAAATCTGATATACGTGTGTATTTATGTGTGTTGATGATCTTCCTCTTTCTGTCCATATCTTTGTATGTTGGTTGATGACACTTGAAGAAATCTTCAATAATTGTTTAAGGCATAAAATTGTTTAGCTTATAAACAATTGATTCACTATCTCCAAGCTGTTTAGTAGCTGTGAGATTACTTGGTGAAAAGATTGTAGTTGGTATGTGAACCATTTTCTTGTTTTGTTGTCCAATGAAGAAGTTTCTTGTGATTTTCTAGGAGTGTAATTTCATGTTCTTTACATAAATGAGATAGTCATTCTTTTCCTAGTCCCTAGACATTCAATGTTGGCATCTCTAAGTTTATGCCCCAGATTGATGGTTACATGTTCAACAATTAAGTTGTTTAAATTATCTCACATTTTGTAATTACTTTGCAGAGGAGATGCTACAAGGGAGTAACACTTATATGGCTTATTTTTCTTGAATTATTTAGAATAGATTTTTTCTTTGTGTGATTTCTTTAAAGTTCCATCAAACTAGACCTGGTGAGACGGTGAATGATAAGACCTAAAATTAATTGTGTTATGCCATTATTATAGTTCTTTGGATTTCCATAGATGGGAGCATCAACAAGAATTAAGATCAGCGAAGCCACATTCTACAGGAATAAAGCATTTATCTTTAGAACCCTCTAGAGGGAAGAAAACCCGACAAAACTTCCTTATCATAAATAGCTTATAGAATGTTCGAGATAACTCAAACCAATACACATAGTCCTCCCAAGAGATGTGCCACTCTTCTTCTCCTCTCTCTAATGGTAATTGACTTGCCTCATGAAGAATGAGCAAGTGAGTTGTGTGTTAGAAGTGGTACGCCCAGCCTTCTATATGCTCCTGAAGACTAGCAGGTATTGAGAGGAGGTTTCTTGTGAGGCCAACCTCTCACTCTGGGTGGGTAAATAACCTTTAATTAATTCTAGGTCTTTAATAATGGCTGGGGCCGACTTCTTATTTTCCCTTTATAATTGTCCGATGATAAATCATAAAGGGGATTTGGTCCTTATACAATTACAGACATGATTAATCCACAATGAGGATTAATCTAATATCAAATAACAATAATAATAAGAATGATCTTCAGAGTTACATTATTTTCAACACTCCCCCATAACAAGAAAGGTATTCTTCATCATTGTCGGTGAGAGAGAGTCTACATCATCGGTGGCATCTAGAGAATGAGTATCATCAATATCATCTTGAAACATTGGCTATAGCATATTTACGAGTCATCAAAAGTTTCTTCATCAGCAACATCATCATTCTGAAAAGAATGCATCTACATCAAATATGTATCAATAAAATAAAATGATACCTCATCTGACTATAGGATAGTGATGCTACAGCGGCTCAATGTCACAATTTATTAAAAGGCTGATGTGATCATCCAGTCATCTTTATTTATGTCTAACAACTAGGTCGAGAAGCAGGAATATCATCATCACAAGCTTTGCGTCTAACAACTAGATTAGAAGTGAGGAATCACAGCGTAACAACTAGGTCAGAAGTGAGGAATCACAACGTCATGCTTTACGTCTAACAACTAGGTCAAAAGCATGACTCATCTTGATTTACATATAACAACGAGGTCAGAAGAAACGAACACATCAACATCTCGCTTTACGTCTAACAATGAGGTCAGAAGTGAGGAATCATCTTGCTTTACATATCACAACTAGGTCAGAAGCAAGGAATCAACGGTGTCATGCTTTACATCTAACAGCGAGGTCAAAAACATGACTCATCTTTCTTTACGTCTAACAACGAGGTAAGAAGCAAGGATCACACATCATCATGCCTTACGTCTAACAGCGAGGTCAAAAGCATGACTCATCTTGCTTTACGTCTAACAATGAGGTCAGAAGCAAGGATCACACAGCGTCATGCTTTACATCTAAAAGCGAGGTCAGAAGCATGACTCATATTTCTTTATGTCTAATAGCAAGGTCAGAAGCAAGGAATATATATACTCCCCCTTTCAAGGAGGTTCCTTTCGGACTATACCAAGCTTATCTCAAAAGTGTTCAAACTTTACATGAGATAGAGGCTTAGTCAACACGTTAGCAACTTGTTCATCCGTGCTAATGTACTGGAGCTTCAAGGGTCCTCTTTGTACCATGCCATGGATGAAATGATAGCGGATCTCTATGTGCTTCGACCTGTCATGGAATACAGGATTTTCTGTCATCTTTATGCAGCTTTGGTTGTCACATAGAATCATAGTTGCTCTCATCTCCAAGTCAAATAGGCCTATCAACAAATTTCAAAGCCATATTGCTTCGTAGCTAGCAGAACATGCGGCAATGTACTCTGCTTCCACTGTGATGAGAGCAATATTGGATTGCTTCCTACTCTGCCATGAGATTATGGCTGATCCCAAACTGAAACAACATTCGGAAGTGCTTTTTTTTTCTACAACGCTTCTTGCCCAATCTACATCAGTATATCCACTCAATGTGAAGTCATGATCTCCATCATTACTGAGACCATAATCCATTGTACCTTTAAGGTACCTCATCACATGTTTTGCAGCCACTAGGTGAACACGTCTGGGCTCTACCAAAAACTGACTCAAGGTGTTCACTGCAAAATAGATGTATGGTCTGGTGTTCGGCAGGTATATCAGCGATCCAATAATCTGTTTGTATAGTGTGGCATCTATCAAGTCTGACGAAGTATCGACCAACAGCTTCAACTTCGTTTCCATGGGAGTATTCATGGACTTGCATTCTATCATGTCGAATCTCTTTAAGATTTTGACCGTGTACTTCCCTTGGTTATGGAAGATTCTTTCTAGACTTTGTCATACCTCAAGGCCTAAGAAGTAATGCATTAGACCAAGGTCTTTCATTTCAAATTCTGCGGCAAGTCTCTGTTTACATTCAGTGATGAG
>SNQJ01S0209976.1:0-16035 GCA_010110895.2 Picea sitchensis
CAAAACAGGACAAAAGATATGTGGATCCATGACGTGGACTGCTGAAAGATAAAGATGAGGTGGAGCAACATTGAGAACTGAGGAAAACTGATGAAATTCAAAGAGAACATAAGTTGATTTGTTGAAGAAGAAAAACTAGTTGACGATGTTGGAGATGTTGGAGATACTGCCAAGAATCTAAGCATTCAGAAGGGATCTGAGGATCTCTTCACCCCCAAACCCAAGGGTTTGCATGTCCTCATGCAAACTACTACAAACTTTCTGATACTAGTTTGAGAGATGATAAGAATAAAATCTAAGAGTTGATAATAAATTATGGGCACACAATTTATGAGTACTAATCTTGAACACATAGAAAGAATATCATAAAATCATAAAAATATAAATTGATCATAACATGAAGTACATCCAGTGCCAGATTCATTTAAAATTTTTGAATAAATATTTGATGACAATTAGCATGAATGCACGAAAATTGAATAGTTTTCAAAGATCACTCATGAATATTCCTCCTCTATGTATAACCAACTTTTTTGTTCTTATTAGATATTTATATTTCCTTTATCATACAAACTATTAGATATTTATATTTCCTTTATCATACAAACTTCATCAAAATATTAGTAGCACTTATGCTCAAAGAGTCTTGTATAAATTAGAGTAGAGATTTTTTTTTTCTCTTTAGAAAGGGAAACAAAAAGTATCACCAACTCAAATAAAATGTAAACCCCATAGGAAACGGGTCAACCCTTTTCACTCTCAAAATATTTACAATCATTCAAGTAATAAAGATAAAATTCACAGTTGAGTATATTAATCTTCTAATATCATGGTCCCACTCTTAACATAATACATCTTAGATATAGTATAAATTGGATGATAGGGTCTTAAGGTCAACTTAGGGTTATTCTCGAATGCTAAATAGATGGATTTTATTTAACCTTTAGTTCAACCATGCATGCTTCTTCTTAATTATTTACACAAATATATCGTTCATATAGACAAATATAGACAAATATAGATTAGGTACATAAAAATTAGAACCCATTTCCAACAAGTTTCAGAAACCAAGACCCAACGGGGGTAATTGACATCTAATAAAATATCCCTCCCCAAAAGAAGAATGCCCCATTTCACCACGCAGCATGTTCAGCACCTGATGGTTTTCCTAGTCATACCATAGGTCAATACCCTGCCAGCAAACTTGTTTAGTATCTCGGCGTGTTAGCCTCTACACCCATTTTCCATCAAAGGATATTGTCCAAAAATTCACCCTTAATATACAATTTCATAGGTTTTTTTTGCATGGGTGAATGGAGGAGAAGCTTTGAAAACCTTTTTACATGGGATGGGATGAAAATTAGGTTGGAAGATATTCTACAAATTTCCCATAAAATATTGTTCTTATGAAAAATAGACTTATGTATTTAGATCATCCCAATGACATATCAAGTGCCTGGAATTTAATTAATGTGTGGTGGATGAGGCCATTATAGAATAACCAAAAGTACCTCTAGTCCCTAAGGTAAACTTCTTCACATAGGATTATAGTAGTGTTCCCATGGGTACAAACTTCATGCACTCTCCTGCTACTCTTTAATAAGGATGCTCCACTAACCAACTTTGAGATTAGATCAGGTTGTAATAGCTTCATATGGGCTTAATAATATGTATTTTTAACTTTATGTAATCCCATAGTATAATCAAACATTGTAATAAGGAGTTACCAAGTAATAAATGATTTGAAATTTGTATAAAGAAATGAAAATGAGATCTCTTGAAAATGATTGGTTGTGACAAAAGTCTTGGGTTTGATTGAATTCAATCCCATTCCTCTTAATGTTGCATTATTAATAATTACCTAAACTATAAATTTATGTAAAGGGAAAATAGTTCAAAAATAACAAAGAAAAGATAATAAAGGTTAGAGATAAGTCTTAAGAGAAACAAATTTTAGTAAAGTAATAGAAAAAGGGATTCAACTGTTCCAAAACAATATTAGGTAAAGACATTTTGATGAAACAATAGAACCAAAATAAATTCAATTACTTCCCTGAATAAGTCATGAAGTTTTTCTCTCAATCCAGCTGAAAAGAGGATACCTGCAAAATTCCAACAAATCAGCATATCCTAATTTATTTAGAAAACTTAAAAAAAAAAAAAAAAAAAAAAAAAAAAAAAAAAAAAAAAAAAAAAAAAAAAAAAAAAAAAAAAAAAAAAAAAAAAAAAAAAAAAAAAGACATAAAAAAAATGAGGTTGCACCAAACTAACAACTACATGCAACATTTATTTATTGGTTTACTATCCTATCTTACCTAAGAAAAAGAAATATTTTTTAAGTATACATGTACTTCCAATGAAACCATGTATGTAACATGATTACAAATATAATCTACAGTTAGGTTTGAACAATATACTTTAATAAATACTAGAACATGAGGAACCCATATGTTTCAAATGATATGACGTGAAGATTTTTTGAAGAAAAGAGTGGTGTTGCTTCAATCTGATGGTCATCTGGAACCAATGTTCAATATAGTCACAATATCCTTGGTTCGTCTCTTCATTTGGACCGCTTTGTATGTTCTCCAATATTACTCCATATAGATCTTCTTGATATAATTTCCTTTGAATGCATAAAGAATATGATGATGGGCATGGTGTAAATTCTTTGGTCTCAAGTTCTGTTGTTTTCTCTCCATAAATTTAGTGTTAGGTACCTAACCTCCCAAACCCTCTTTTATCACCTCTTGTGTTCTACAAAGTTTTATCTCACACCCCTTACTTTCTTCATTACAAAATTTTTGTATAGGTTATAAATCCTCATTATATTTTGTTAAAGGTTCAAAATATTTATGATCAGGGTTAAAATAATATTATGTTGTTAGGAATGAGATATATCTAGTATTGTAAGAGGAGATAGGAGGAGTTATGCACATGTTTATAATGACTCTCTCATGACATCATTTAGTTTTAAATATTTCCACAAAAGATTTGACACGATTCTTTGGGTCTCAATCCAAAATAGAAAGGGTTAAATGATGTATAAATTGTAATCATATGTCATGTCATAAATCATTTTTCATGATTACCAGATTTATATGACTACCAATTGAATTCTGTCCAAAATTCCAAAGGAAAACTTTTTCAAGGAGCTACAGGAGCTTCCTCCTATCCCTGATTTTTATCATTACAAGTATTGTTGGAGGATCTTGAAGACATGGATCATCCTACCTAGAAGAATGAAAATTCAAGGTAGTTATAAAGTACACAATCAACATAATATCATACATATGTGGCGGTACTTTAACTTTCCCATATCTATCATCCAATATGTCATGTAGATGGGGTTTTAAAAAATATTTTAATTAACCCAACGACATATTTTGATAACTTCATTTCCACATAGAAGCTAGTTGATTCAAATTTTCTCCATATAACGAAAAGATCTTGTATCTATATCAACATAGCCAACATATCCCACTTCTTTAGCATGTAATCCAGTCTCCTGGCCATGACAACAGATATGGGTAAAAGTGTACATGTAAACAGAAAGGAACCCAAATGACCCGAGCTTTTGGAGGCATACGGAAATGTCAAACATGTCTTCGACCAAGCTGGAATATATACATTGCAACAGATACACACCATGGCCCATGACCGGCGACTAATTACGGCGAAATCACCATAACCTGCTAATGTAGTCACAAAATAATAGCGAACAACAACATGTAATCTTCCTTTTGATGGTGAAAATTGGTTCAAGAACAAGTTAATCATGGGTGGGGATGTCAATCAATTTCTGAAACCAGATCACATAGATCCAAATTGGGCTAAGGGTATTCCTAAGGACTCTATATTTGATGAATGGTTGGAGGATTTGAAAGTGATAAAAATTTATATCAGATGTGAAGGTCGTTACACGTTGTGTTCATGTTTCATCTTTGATTTATCCTTCACTTGTCTGGAATTAAAAGGATGAGCCTGCCTTACTATTTCTTGAGAGGCCTGAATAAAATGGATATGAAAATCCAAGTTAATCCCAAGACTCCCCTACATGGTATCTATCACTAAGGGTTAATCAAGGTACTCATTAAGGCAGAGATGGAGAAAAGACAGAGGACATGGGATCAACTATTGATTCAAGCAGGGTTTGAACTAGAAGTTCGTCCTCCCACCCAAACGTTGCCTGACAAATTTTTTGAACCAATGCAAGGAGAATCATCAAGTACAAGTCAACCTATTGTTTCAAGGAAGTTACCAAAAAAACTAGTTTAAAAATTTTAATTTCATGGGGTTTTATATTTTCTTTTTATTTTTTATAATTCCTCTTTTCATTTTTTATATTTTTTTATTCTTTTCTGTTTTTTTTCTTCTTTCTTTTTCATTTTGGCAAATCATTTACACAAAATGCTATTTACAATACAATAAAACTAGAGTAAGAAATTAACGGAATCCCATGAAATATAGGGTTATAACACTTCCGCAACCTTATCCACTTTCTTTTGTTGTGTGTGGAGAGGTCGACCAAGGAAGGACTTGGATGTGGTTGCGATATTTGTCTCACTCTAAGAATGAATCATGAAGAAGACAAATTTCTCGGTCCTTGAAATGACCTTCCCTCCATTCTTTACAAATATCAAGGTGAAATAACACTAGAGTGGGACTGCCCTCGGTATCGTGACACTCGCTCAGTGCACACAATACCACATGAGGTCTTGCACTCATATACAAAATGATGTTTCCATAAATAAGGTTGGCCCAAAAGAACATTGCTAAATTTTGAGAGGAGAAACATCACACAATACCTTGTCTTTGAGGGCTTGATGTCATACCTATTAACCTATTAACCGTTGGTTGATCGCTAAGATCGGCCTCCTTGGAGGAACCATCCAATGGTGTAGGTTGTGGGTCTGGTGTTGTCGGCAGGGCCAGCCACTTGATCGGCTGCCCACTTAGATGATTTTATTTTACAATTCTATAAATAATGAAGTGTAGTGAGGTTCCTTTTACCCACATTTTGAATCTCAGCAGGCACCTCCTTCTAGGTCGCTTTGGTTCACCAAAGCTGAGCTTGGTGGTGGTGTTCGGTGCACCTGGTTCCGCATCAATGATCTTATATTCTAGTTCTCAATCGAAGTCAAAGCCCCTAATCGGGACTATGGCTTTCTCAGTTTGGCCTCCAAAATAACCTGCTGGAGCGTAAAGGCGTTGCTATGCCAAGGTCTCTTGCTGAAAGTCACACCTCTTCCTCGATATCTTCTTTGTCTCTTCATGTCCCTTCCCTTTGTGGCTTGGACTGGTTTTACTAATACTATGCCTCTTTTCTCTATCCTTTGTTATACGGTTTGGGGCTACCCTTCTTTTGTTTTGATGGGTTCTCAGGCCCAAATTGCCACATATTTTGTTTGAGCTTCTCCTCGATTTTGATGGCATATCAAGAGGGTCATGTCCAAGGATGATGTGTCCAAAAATTTGATTTTGTTATGGATGTATATATTTAAAGCACCACGATACTTAACCACTAGATCTCTCTCTAAATCTTGATACCTCATCACTTGGTGCTGCAAGGTATGGAAGATACTTTTGAACTCTAGCACTCGCTGGTCCCTTTCTTGTCGTAAGGTGGTCCATTTTATATACAAGTCGTCATAACTTCCAACATGGTAATATTTTTCCTCATTAAAACCTTTAAGGATTCCTAGCTTGTCCATGACTATAGCAACAATGAGGGTTCTTTTGTTTACTTTTTCTCACAGAAAATTTCCCAACAATCTTTTACATGGGGAGCTGGCTTCTGAGTGCAAAAGTAATATTTTCTCTATTCAAAAAAGTTATAAAATAAAAATAATTCTCTAGTAGATTCAACCACTTTCTACAACATATCCTGCATATATAAGGACCTTCAAATATAGGAATATCAAAGTTTGATTGTACCTCATGGGCGGCGTCTCCGCTCAAGGAAGATGCATTGTCTGTTGGTATCTGTATGATCATGCCTTAAACTATCCATCATCTCGTTCCTTTGTTGCATGAGGGATTCCCCAAGAAACATTTTGAAAGGATATCTTGGTTCCATCATCTTCTTTCTTCTAAGGAGAGGTCACTTTGGTGTGCGAGATCTATTTTTCTCAAGAGAAACAAGATCGAGACCCACCCTTATACCTTTAACCTCGTTGGACACATGCATTAAGACGATAAGGAGACCGGCCCATAGAACTTATCCAGATTTTACAGGGAAGAAAAAATGAATGCAGATTATTAAAAGATTCTTACCACAAAATAACAGAGATACAGTAAAATTGGTTTTCTATTCAGTAAGGAAATAAGATGAAATTGTAAAATGTAGCTGGAAAATAAGCTTGTCGGAATGAAAAGGGCTTATCTCTGAGAAGAGAGATGTGAAGACTATTCTCATTCTTAAGAAGATTGTTGCAATGAGGCTCTAGCCTTTTACAATAAACACAATGTCAAAACCCTAGACATCCAAAACCTAACCCTAGGAGATGAAGCGCCAAAAGTCATGTGGGTCTTGTTTGGGTAAGTTTGTACACTCAACTTCTCGGGCTGTAACTTTTGCATATGATCTTTAGGTACATAGCCTGTTGGAAAGGTCTAACCAAGAAGAACAATTCACAGCCCAAGCTATTTCCTTCGATAGTCACCAAATCTCCAAATATTCCAAAGTAGCATAGTTTAGCTCCGAAAATTTCCTCTAGAAGTTTGGAAACCCAAACCGCTTTCAAAACACCGCTAAGTATGGAAAAACTAATTTTCGGTGACAATGGAATAGGTGTGTACACCTATTTCCATGTGGATCATTGGAAAACTAGAGAAAGAAGAGAGAACCACACATTGTCTCTTGGTTATTATATTTTTTCTAGCACTCAATGTGATCTTCATCCTAAGGAGTAATCCCACACATCATTCCTCACTGTCCAAACTCTGCTAATTATCCACAACTATTGGAGAGAAAATTTGTGCATTGCACTTGATGATTACCATGATTAGAAGTTAACAAACCCTAACCCTAATTTCCTCACTCACTCAACAAAAGTGGTATTGAATACCCACCTTTAGTCTTGGAGCATTCCCTCCTTGCCACATGTCTCACATATTTTTTGGGGGATGTTAAATCCTGTCAAATAATGGCCACTATCGTCGTGTATCCCAAAGAACTCTAGACAATATACAATGGATCAGTTGTAAATTGTGCTCATTTTTACTCATTGGTGTATGTTAAGGCATGTTCATTTGCATAACTGTATCAGACAAATTATGAGTACAAAGAGAGGGAGATAAATGCTTGGTCCATTAAATAAGGGCACAAATGAGTTAATGATGAAAACCCTTTCCACCAATATACATTAAATAAAAACCGATTAGTTCACAAGTTCAATAATAATTTATTATTGTATGGGTTAATGGGCCACCTTCTCATGTGTTGAGAAATAATCCATCCAAAAGGATTATGGAATGGAGAAATAAAAAAAGAGAAAATGCAATTAATCCCATTGAATATTTCATCTCTAGAAAATAAAACATGTGTGCCTTTCATGCAAAAAATGCTAAAAGAAACATATATCATTTTTAAATTTGTTCCCAACTTTTGTTATGGATTTTTATTCCCAATTATATGTCCTAAAGGAGGTATTTTTGGAGAAGCATCGATTGGTTTCTTGAGAGGATTATCCAAGAACAAATCAAGGTCCCCATTTACCATTTGTTTCCACCTAATTATAGAAGGGTGGTAATATTCATCTAGGAATATTGAAGAAGAGAGATATTTTCACAAGATAAAGGACCGAGGCTTGGTAGCCTAGAAAATACAGAGATATATTTGTAGAACTCAGAGACAAATTGAGATAAAGAGAAGAAATTAAATTTCCACATAGGTATCTATGTTGGTGAAGCGATTGGGATATGATCCCATTAGGGATTACAAGTCCCAACATATAAGGGATCAAATTTTAATACCACATCCTTGGTGATTGGATTAACCTTTATAAGGAATTTTTCATCCTGCATACCAACTATTCTTTTCCTTCACCGCAAATCCATCTCAAGTATGATTCATGTAGACTTCTCATTATAGATCCCCATGTAGGAATTTTGTCTTGAAATACATATTTTGTAATTCAAAATCAAATGCAACATCAAATAGAGATAAAATAAATCTAATAGAAGTATTAGCATCATGAGAAAAAAAATTCACCAAATTCAATTCCCTCAACATGGGAATAAACCTTTGCTACTAACAAAGCTTTGCATTTCTCCACTTTACCTTCTACATTCAACTTATTCTTAAACACCCATTTTCTTCCAATGGGATTACCCTAGTTGGCAACTCCACTAGCTCCCAAGCCTCATTCTGATCCAAGGGATGCCATTTCTTCAACCATGGCCTTTCCATAGTTTTCCCATCCTCTGAATCTACTTCCTCTCCAAGAGTTCTAGGATCATAATTAGTAATAGATAAATAAATTGAATCAAACAAGGCAGTATACCTTTTGATTCCTTTCCTAAACTGATCCTCAATTAGAGCATGATGTTCTCTTATGATTCTTGTTCTTTGTAGCCTGATTCATCATCCTCCAACTGAATTCATTTTCTCCGGTTCTTCCCTTCCCTTTGTAGTAATCTCATTTGACATATTTAATTTCTTTGAATACGACATATTGAGTATACACTACCTTCTTAGCTCTTGGTTACAATTCTTATAAACTTTCATACCATATTTATACCCAATTAAGATACAATTTCCATTCTTTTTATCTACCTTACTCTTATTTTCATCTGGAACGTGAACATAGTCATCATAAACTAAATTCTGTGAGATGTGTCAAAGATGGTTTTTTACCAGTCCACACCTCATGTGGAATATTGTTATCCAATGTTGATGAGGGTGATTGATTGAACAGGTAACATGGCCACCCACTACCTCTGCCCAATATTCCTATCCTAACCCATCACAGCGAGCATGCACCTTGATTTTTTCCACCAATGTCATGGTCATCCTTTCTACAAACCCATTCCCTTGAGGTGTATATGGAGTACCATTCTTCCTTTATATACCACACTTTATAGAATTATTCAAATTCATTTCTACAAAACTATCCACCTCCATTATTTCCTCACACCTTAATTCTTTTATCTATATGATTCTCCACAAGAGCCTTAAAACCCTTTAAACTTGTTAAATACTATAGATTTATTTCCGAAGAAATATATCCAATTATTCCTCAAGAAGTAATTCATAAATGTGACATAGTACACATATTTTCCTAGTGATGAAACAAACAAAGGTCCAAACACATAATTGTGCACCACAACCTGTAAAATCCCCTTTGTCCCTCCCTGCACTAGAGGGGAATATTATTCAATTCTTATTCTCATATATACACAATGTTGGAAATAAAATAAACCATAGAGAATTTATACATACCTTTAACCATACCTTTATCGTGTAGTAGTTGAAGACGCTTCTCTCCGATATGCTCTAGTTTTTGATGCCACATCATAAGATTTTCTCCAGTGACTGTAGGAGTTTTTTCTTCTCTAGCTCCAATCTCAAGAACAATATAACTACTACACCCTTCAATAACAGTTCTTCCCCACAGCTTGTACATATTCTAAAAATCAAACTCCCTCACCAACATCAAGCAGCCTCAAACCATCCCGGCGCTCTTTCCAACCTATTTTTAACCCTGTATCATCCATTTTTCTTGCATAAAACAAATTTTTTGTCCAATATTGGGATGTCCAGAACACTCAAGATTGTTCCAATCCTTCCATCCATAAGATTTATATTCTCAAAACCACTGTGAGGATTCATATGAAGGGATGCACTTGAGCCAACCAACCATGCCTCATGATAATGTGTGCTTGAATAAGACAAGTATACATACCTTCCTTTTGTGAATATATTTTCTTTTGTATAAGGAGAATTATCCAATCTATTCCCTATCTCAACACTTTTGGATATACATTGATTCTTTTAGTGCCTTTGTTTTCAACATATCCAACCTACCTTTACAAACTTTCCCATAGATTTAGATCTCCCACTTGAGGAATTAGATCTATTTATTCTGGGAGAATCCTTGAAAATAACTATTTTGTGCTCTTTCCTTTAATGTTCTTCTACCTCCGTTGACAATAAGTGATGAGACCATCACTGAAAAATTAAATACGTATTAATGACCTATTTCCACAAACTACAACACATCCCATGAGTCTTCTAAGAGAAAACAAATTTATACATGTGTTCATCAAAAATTCACACACAGATATTAACTAAATTACCACTCCATTGGAGGCATTCATATTCTCTATCACAGATTTTCCATCTTTCATCCTCAAGATATACAACTTCCATAGGAATACTTTCTGTTTACTAGGTACTTAGACTGATAAAAAGTCCAAAAATTATTCCATAAAGCATTAGTCGTAGCTTGCCGTGACAAATTCAGTAATACCAAATCTAAGAGACACAACCAGATTGTTCTCTCTCACCCTTTTGAACAAATTTTCTCTAGTCTTATGCTAACATTCCTGTAGGTGAAGTACCTAAATCCATAGTGATCCATTGATCTTTGTCCACCAAAAATCTCTTCCATCTTGAGCTTCATATCTCAAAACTTTTCCCATTTAAATTTATTGATCTCTATTTTCTAATTTCTTCCATTTCTTTTCACTCTGAAGAATCAATACCATACATCTCCCAATGTAACAAGGCTTATAGTATGTATTCTGAGCTTTCAAAACCCCTGACCCAAAAGGTGTCCCCTTGAAGCCACAATTCTTTGATAACAAATGTAGATTTTAATCTTGTACAATTATCACAACAAATAATTCTAATAAAAACAAAAATATACAATGGTACCACACATTACACAAAGATTTTTACCTTGAAAACCTGTCCAGAAAACCAACAACCTATTTAGAGTTGTACCCCTAATTATTTATTCATCAAACTACCCTCCTTATTTTACAGTAAATATATGTATAGGATCCTAACTCATCTAAACCTCTAATCCATTGGAAACCATCTTAGCTCTCAAAACCTAATTTAAATCCAAAATTATAAACCATTATGAAAATGATGCTGAAACACCATGAAAAACATACGCAAAAAAACCACCAAATGTTTTTCAAGGGCGATGCCCTTTATGGGGGGGGAACTCTAACCTCCCTCGCTCCCTACCCTCCCTTTCTCCCATATCAATTTACATTACATAGGATAAACATTCTCAACAATAATATAACACATAGCCAATAAAATGGTGGCTTCAAACCCATAAGTTTGGAAGCCCGTGGTTTTTGGAAAAGTGAAATAAAAAAAAGTGAATTAATTATTTGATTAATGTGTGTTTTGTATTTTTGAATTAACATGTCCCTTCACTAAGGGTTTTGATGAAATTAAGTGAAAAGAGAAAGGCATTAGAATGTGTGTGGGTGGAAAATGTAAGAACATTTGAAGACATAAGAGAAAGATTGAATATCATTCCAAAAGACGAGATTTGTGAAATCAATTTCAAGTCATCATGGAATTTTCATGATAATTGTTTTTTTCTAGGATATCACAAACCAAGGAAAATTCTGAGGAGACAATGGTGATATATCCAGGTAAATGTGGTTAAAATTTTATATGTTGTTTCTATATACTTACTGATATATTCCCTATGGCAATTAGGGTTCCTAAATGCTCAAATTAGTTTCCAAATAGGTCAGCTCTGACATTGCAAACTTGTTTTCTAGGACATTTCCAAACCTGCAAATTTTGAAATATATGGGAGGCAGATCTCTCCTCAAGTACATGTGGTTTTAAACACATCTTGGGTTACACTCATAATTTTTGTTTATATTCCCTTGTAGTTATGGTTTTTTTGAATAGTCTTGAGATGAGTTTCAAAAGGTCAGTTTGTAATTCTCGCTATAACTTCTTTTCTCGAGACTGCTCTGAAATTTTCAGGGATATGAGGAGACATGTAAAATTACCTCATGTAAACATTTTAGACTTTATTTTCTATAAAACTAAATATATACCATGTGGAATTTAGGGTGTTTTAATGGTCCTAAAATTAGTTTCAAATGGGACAGCTTGGCATTTTATTTATAAATTCCATTTTGGGACTTCTCATACTGTGAAATTTTTAGGTATATGAGGATAGATATCAGAGTACATGAGGTAAACATTTCAGAATATTAGCTGAAAAATTGAACATGTGCAATGTTGTACAATTTCATTCTTGGAAAGGGGACACAAACACAAGCTTTGGGAAAGTTACCATAAATTCTACTTGAAATTCAAATTTATCCTTGTTCCAGTGAAGGAAGAAGTAGCAATTTGACACAGTGAAGGTAATGTGAATGCTATCATATCTTGAAGAAGTTATATGTAATAAAAAATAAATTGTAACTTGAAGTTTGGTGCCACTGAAACAAAGCTATTGGTGACACTTTCTAAGATGGTCATGGGATTGCATCCAGGTAGATTGGTGTCTATGAAGATCTATAAGAGTGGGTTGAAACCCTACCAGTGTTTATACCCAGTGGGTATTGGCTCCCTCTAGTAGGTTGGTGCCTACAAATATTTTATTAGTAGTTGGTGTTGTTGCACAAAAAAATAAAGACCATGCTCCTTGGAGGTTTACCAACAAAGAGTACCATTGTAGTCTAGGAAAACTGGCATATTCAACCTTTTGAAAGAGAAGGAGGTATCACCCGATGCACAACTAATATATGTGTGGTAAGTGAATCAAGAGAAAACAACATCAAGAAAGAAATATAATTAATTATGAGTATATATTATATCTTCCACGTTATGCAGAACAATAAATCAAATGCTTAAAGACACACGAAAGGAAGACTTGCACAACATAAACAAGAACCCATACATATCATAGTATTTTGATACACAATAAATTTTAGAGGGCCCAACTACTTCCTTATATCAATTCCTCCATAATACATCATACATAGGGAATCCTATTCACAATTTCTTGTGCAGGCATATACAATCCTATAGAACCCATCTCAAATTATAAGTCATTCAGAAATAGTAATAGAAATCTCTACAAGGACCATTACAATACCAAAACCTATCTCAAGGACATATGCTAACAAAAGTAACAAGGATATTTATGTGATCGATGAGAACATCAAAACTAGTAACAATCATTAGTTCTCGATCACTCAATAATAACCTCAACATTTAAGTCCTTCACCATTTTTCCATCAAATGTCTCCTTTCTTATATATTCTCCTTTGTCGACTTCTTGGGTTGTTTATTCCCAGGTATTCTAGTACTTTTCATCTTCTTCCACTGTCGTCTGGTGTTGTTGCCACTTTTCTAACCACATTTTTAGCTAGTGAATGGAAATTTTTGGCTCTCTTCTCTAATATTTCACATTTAGTTATCTCATCATTTATCTAACTGATTTATGTTGCTTCATATCCTAGTTGGCATATGGTGTATTCCCAAAAAAATATCTTTCCCAAAAATGAAGGGCCCAATAGGCCCCGACCACAACCATTGAATTGTCCCAAGTAAATTATTTGCCCCCTTTATTGAGCTTCCTTCAAAGGAAGGGTCCAAATCCGAGACAAACTGCACAACTTTCTACCAAATTTTAGTTCCTCGGCCTCATAGTTCATCTACTTAATCTATGCCCTAAATTCCTCTACCAAGTTGTTCCAGCATTCTAAAAGACCAACCCAATCATTAACCATGTCGAAGAGTTTGTTGCACTCACTATCTCGATGATGAAGGGATGATCATATAGTGTCACCTTCCACCACAACCGTGTTGATATTATCTAGCATTACCTTCAACCGCTCCTTTTTTTGAGCCAAATGAACTTTAGCTAATGCTAGAGACTGTTAGTCTTCCATGCTAACTACATCCAGGCATTGATGACAAATGAAACTCTATCAACCGATGGAAATAGGGTGTTGTCCTAAGGTAATGAAGGCACCGTCTGTCTAAAAGTGGGCTATACTTGGGTGAAATTTTCAGTGACAGCTGCCAGAACTGATTCTTCCTACGTGCACAAACCATGCTCATGATCCACAATCATAGAGGCTACAATGATATCTTGGTGGAGGAAATTCATCTGATGAGTAAGAATGGGCTCAAGCATGATCCCTTGACCACCTTGTTTGGTATTAAATGTTTCTTAAAGAGTAGTATTTCCCTTTTTCTTATCGTTCTTTTTAAACCTTTGGAATCCCTTGGTGACAACCATCCATTGATAGACTTGTGAGTTGGTGGATATCTTCCAAATGAATTAGATACTCTTGGTCAAACCATAGGGAACCATTGTGGACATGACTGATGGGGAACTTTGTACAACAACCAACATTGATTTTGGTCTAAAACACTAGTAAGTATCATAAGTTCATAATTGTGGACTCTCATAGTGGCACAAAGGGAGTCTTCCACTCCATAACAACCTCTCCTGAGGGTAGAAAAACATATTTTGACTAGACTTCGACTTTCATATATAGGAATAGATCAACATCCAAGAAATTGATGCCGATGAGGTGAGTTTTCTCAACTTTCCCCTATAAGTGGCCTAGGACGGTGACTCATGGACCAATGAAGTCTGCAAGAAAAACAAGGTTTTGGATGGAACCTCAGGTGGTTCATGGTCGTCCCATAGTTGGAAATCAATGATTATGAAAACACGACAGGGAGTCGAGAGGAGAGGGGCGAGTGCACGAAAGGCTTAGTAAGCTCCATATTCAAGTATGCAACTAACTCAAAGAAAACATAATGATAGGGAGTAGGTGACTGGAGATGATTTTATAGACAATGTCGGAGAGGTGACAACATTAAACATTCATTGAGAGAAAAAACATGGAGGTAATTTGGTATTAACTTTACATATGACGAGCGAAATGAGAAAAAACATATGAGGTAATTTGGGTAATAGAAAGCATGGTTATCGAGTGGATGTTGATAGGATGCAGTGCCCAAAAAATTTAACGACCCCACTGGCAGTGAAATAGAAAGGTGATGACATTTTTTGGGAATTAAATGACTTTAACTAGCAATGATGGGACAACGGAGAAAAAGGTACTAACATTCTTAATGACTGACATGACAGAGAGGAGCATGAATTTCAAACAAACAAATTACTAAATACGCATAGATTCGATTTAGACCTCACTGAGCACAAAGGTGATATCCGGGTGGAACAAATTGGCAATGACAACTAGAATCTACGAAAAGTGACAGTTGGACACGTAACCTTTTTATTGAGAGGAAAGATAAAAAACAAGACAATTGAAATTCTAGATACTACATTCACTCTCAGTAACAGGAGCAGTCTGTAATGCCCCATATCAAGTAGAAATGTAGGTATTCAAATGTTCTTCGTTCTCCCATTGTGGAGGAAGAATCTCATCGAGTTTCACAAGCCTAACAATAATAGATTCATGGATTTCCACAATTGTAAATTGTCCCATCCAATGCATTTGCAATTTCCCCATATGTTTTTGATACTTGATGTCGTATAAACACAACGTAAATCACTATATGCATAAAAACCTAAAGTTATTAAAGAACAAAAGCTAAAAAGATGCAAAAGAGAAATATATATATATATATATATATATATATATATATCACCAATAGTTTAGGTTTTTAACATTCCATAATATAACATATATTTCATATTTATTGTTCACCAATATTTCATAGTCGTCCGCACAGGATGATCAAGTCTTGTTATAGGGATTTCATAGAAGGTAGGGTGCTTCCTAAAAATAGGGGAGATTCATAAAAGATAGAGGTTCTTCCTAAAAAATAGGGGCACTTTTCCTCCTTTAGTTTTGACTCTGCTAATCTTGAGTTAGAATAGTGGAGGCAAAACATGCATGAGAACCTTGTTTTTTATCACTAGAAGTTGCAAGTTCCAATTGGTTTTCTCACTAGGAGAGCACATATCACATTCATATGTCCATGAGGGTGCATATATTGAGAATACATGTGTTTCTCTCACCTCCACACATGTGACTCAGTTAACTGAT
>SNQJ01S0209977.1:0-11679 GCA_010110895.2 Picea sitchensis
ACCAATCCGCCATGACAATGGTCTTGAACTACTCTCTAATTTCAAACAAACCTCAGCCACACATATCACTGATCACACTCACGAGTGGCGTAAACGACGTAGTTTATTCAAAGCCGAAACCACCATACAACAATGTCTTGACTAGTTTCTCAGATCACTTGTCTCTCTCCTCGGTAAAGATGTAGCTTCCACCTTCCCTCAATCTAAAGAAGAATCCATCAGTAAGGCTCAAAAATATGACCTCATCTATTCACAATCAAGATACTTATACACAGTACTTCTTGACCTCCCCAAACCTGTGCCATTTGGTCAAGACAAACCCAGGATGTCTCACTCAACAGACAGACTGATTGGTAATACCACACACCACAGTCCTCAACACCAACCACCACCAATGTGTGGCACCCCTCAATATACGTCGACGTATGGGGGAACCTCTTATTACCCCCCACCCCCTTATCAACAACCATACCCTGTTGTTATTCCTCTACCCATTAGTGGGCCACTGCCAGCACCCCCACTACACCCACCTATCCAGACAAGTTCTAGTACCCCCTCTACCTCAGCTTATACTATGAGTACTAGCGAAAACACCATGCCTTCCTATGTACCTTATGGATCACAACCCCCATAGAATATGTACTTTCCCTTTCCTGGTCCTCCACAGCCCATGGCCCCCCCACACCCTCACGTTGGGGTGAATTTTGTTCAACCCTCTCCCATTCAACAATATCAAAATTTTGAATAGTTGAATATGAAAAATCCGACCCACCCATCAAATAATACCACAAAGAAAGGAAGAAGTAGGAACAATAACAACCCAGGTCAAGGTGAGAATCAACCCCAACAAAACCAACCGGCTGGGGGCAACCAGAACCAAGGGAATCAAAACCCCCAGGGGGGCAATAACAACAGGCATCAAGGGAGAAATAACAATACTATCAAAACCAATTTCCCTTGTGCCCTTTGCAGTGATTTCGGTCATTATACTCATCATTTCCCCCAAATCACTGATTTCAAATGGCTGAAAGACTCAGGCAGTCTACCACATCCTCCAGCATCGCCTGTCCCTCCACAGGCCCCACAACAATACGTGNCCCCCCCCCCAGTCGTGCTGCAGAATCCCATTCCACACCAAGGTGTGATAAACACCCAACAGGACATGCAGCCTACCCCACCTCAGGTGGGACAACACCTCAATCCAAACAATCCAGCAGATTGCACAATCCTCCTTACTAGCGAGCAAGAAATCCTTCTGCAAACACGTAATCGTCAATACCATGCACCCACTGAGTCCCCTCCCATTCCTCCAGAAACAAATCCTGCACCAACAGGACCCCTGTTGGTGATCCCTCACCCTAACACAGAACCACCTCTTCGCATCCCTTGCATCCCATTGCACAGGAATGTCCACAACCCACAAGCTAGGGCAACTCATAATTACAGTTTGGTTGATGACTTAGCACAATCCCCGACTGCCATGTCAGTCTTAGAAGTTCTTCAGACTTGTCCCACTCAGCGGAAATCATTAATTTCTGCCTTGGGGGCAGTTGACCCCGTAGATACTCGACTCATTACATTTGATCTCAACAGCGGAGAACCTCGCCCTCCCTCTTTGATCGCTTTTCAAATCCCCGTGAAAATTTGGAACATTACAGTTCATCAGTGCATCATCGATGAAGGTGCATCCACTTGCATTATGTCCAAATTTGTATGGTAGAAACTTGCTTCCCCCGAACTCATACCATCTGCCATTACCTTACAATATTATGATGGACGACCATCATCTCCTGAAGGGATCTTCAAAAATGTCCCTGTAGAACTCGAGGGAAAGACTATTCTCATCGACATTGAAGTTATCGACGCCCCACTCGATTATAATATCCTGTTCAATCGTAGCTATATGTACACTATGAAGACATTTGCCTCTTCTGTCTTTCGAACAATGATGTTCCCCCATAACGGGAAGATTGTTACCATTGACCAAGTCTCACATTACGAGCCTAACCCTTCTACCAACATTAATAACATTTTTCCTCTCATCCACATGAGTCATGACGCATACCCACTCATAGAAATGGGTCCCAAAATTTTCAAAGATCCATCATTGTTAGGAACTTACCATGGAGAACCACCACTCCTTCATCCTTCCAATCAAGTATGCATTGTATCATCTAACGGAACTGACATAGAGGATACCCTTCCTCCTAGGGAGGCTTCTATCATATCTGACGTCCCACTAGCCGCAAAGCTCCCCCCACATGAGCCTCCTGCGAAGTCGTCAACCCCACCAGTCCACAATTTCACCTCTCCCCAAGGCCATATCCCAGTTTGGGAGACAGTTCCCCAAGCCATTACTCAGATCCCCTTCTTTTACCCTCCACCTAGCATCCAAGCTTTCCAAGTAGACGCAACGCTTACCCTCCCCAATATGGTGTTAGCAATTCCAGTTTGGTATTTACATCCACCAAAGATGGTCCCTCGACCATCCCTTCCCCCCCCAAATGGAAGGAATGCCAATGACGATTTCCATACTCACTCCCACCATACCCTCTACACCCCCACTCACTACTCTCCCTGCCACAGCTGGGGGTAGGAGAAAGAAGAAGGAGCCCACCGCTTCACTTCCCCCGTGCGTCCAACCCCCTTGCACACTATGTGAGAAAGATGGACACCAAACCAACAATTGCCCATCTCTACCAGAGTTACGGAACTTGATTCCACTCAATCAAACTCCATCACCACTCGCCACCATAGCAATTATTGTCGTTACCACCCCTCACTCAAGTAGTAAAGGGATGAGAACCAAATTCGCTTGCACTATATGTTCAGAATATAGCCATTATAGACACCATTGCCCAACATTGCCACGCTTCCAACAAACATTAGTCGCAGTACGCCAAAGATTCCAGAGTGAACCCAGTCTAGCTACGTCATCCCTACCAAAAATCATTGACATCCATTATGTCACAACTTCAGTCAATGAACGTATGAGATGCCCTTTCTCTCTATGTGAATCCTTAAATCATTTTACATACCAGTGTCCTATGATCCTTGAATACAAGCAAAGCCAATTGACCCTGCTTCAAAGACCCACAGAATTGATGGTTGACCTTACGTCGTCACTAGAGATTCTTCATCTCATTTCTCCCAAACACCTTCATGGTTCTTGGCTGACTTATCTGAGGATTCACCCCCAAATCCTCCCAACTCTCTCGCTTATTTCCCTACGGAAATTTTACATCCAACTACCACGGGTACTCCTCAGTACTTCGATATTTGGTTTATGTCGAGCGAAAAATCACAATTCCATTGCGACATTCCCCCTACTTCTTCATCACCAGGGGGAAACCACACGACAACGGTCACTGATATCACTCTTCACGACCCCTTGTATTCCCTCCAATTCCACTGTGACGAGGAAATACTCGAAGAGTTAAACACCCCTGACTACCCATGGGATGCACTACACCACCGAACGCTCTTCTTTCCATAGGAAGCCTCTACGCCTCCTAACCAACACCCCATATACGCGGTCAAAACCAAGGATTTTATCCCATCATGGCATATCGACTGGTTCAACAACCCCATTCCTGCCCCTGATTCTTTTGAAGAAGGAAACATGGCCAACATTTCCCCGACCATCAAAATTGACTTTTCCATAAAAAATGGCATCGTCGAGGAAATCACTATTGGAGCCACTTGCCCTCCTCAAGAAATCACCGCCTATAAATCCCTCTTCTAGGAATATCAATATATTTTTGACTGGTCATACACAGAAATTCCTGGCCTTGATCCCTCTATCGTCGAACATCGCATCAACACCTGGCCCGACATTACACTAGTTTTTCAATAAGAGCGACTGCTACACCCATCCAAAGCAACAACCATCAAAGTCACAATTGACAAATTACATGCGGTTGGGTTCATCTACCCCATCGCCTATACCTCATGGGTTTCCAACCCTGTACCTGTTAATAAAAAACAGGGCACTATCCGCGTCTGCACGAACTTTCGTGATATCAATCACGCATGTCCAAAGACAACTTTCCAACACCTTTCATCAATCAAATTATCGATGATTACACAGTTCACAAGGCTCTATCCTTCATGGATGTTTTCTCTGGTTATAATCAAATCCAAATTCACCCATTCGATCAATACAAAACTACATTCACTACCCCTTGGGGTACTTTTTCATATTGTGTCATGCCTTTTGGCTTAAAGAATGTTGGTGCAACTTTCCAATGGTCTATAACATACATTTTTCATGATCTGGCTCATATCATCCTCGCATACTTGGATGACCTCACAACTCGATCCAAGAAATGCACCCAACATCTTGATGATTTACGAATCATCTTCCAAAGGTGTCGTCAGTAAAACATCCGCTTGAATCCCCTCAAGTGCGTGTTCTGCATCACTGCGGGGTGGCTCCTCAAATTCATCATTTCCCAAAGCGGTATTACCGTGGAACCCCTCAAAGTCCAAGCCATCACCAGAATTCCACCTCCCCGGAATTTACGTCAACTCCAGAGCCTACAAGGAAAGGCTAACTTCCTACGGAGATTTGTCCCAGACTACACCACTCGCGCACACAGTTTCCTTCACTTACTATGCCATGACATCCTATTTTACTAGGATGAACATGCCCAAAAGTCATTTGACGATCTTAAAATGGTGCTCTCCAACGCCCCTTTAATTAGTGCACCCGACTACAATCGCGACTATATCCTCTACATATCAGCATCAATTGTCTCAGTAGCAAGAGTTCTCATTCAAATTGGTGATGACGAGTGTGAGCATGTCATTTATTACGTTAGTAAAAACCTCTCAGGGCCACCCTTGAAGTATAAACATGAAGAGGAACTAGCCCTTGCAGTCATTCTCACAGTCCAGAAACTGCGTCATTACATTCTGCTTCGCACAACTAAGGTTGTAGCAGATTCCAACCCTATGCAATACTTTCTCTGTCGTCGAAAAATTAATGGCAAATTTGCCCGATGGATCGTTATCCTTCAGGAGTACGATATTGAATTCTCAACACCCAAGAGAAAGAAAGCCCTCGTCCTCGTCGAACTTGTCACAACCTTCCCCTCTGACACAACCAGTGCCCCCATCAATACCGACTTTCCCGACGAACACCTCTTTTACATCACTTCGAACGATCCTTGGTACGGTGACCTCCTCGTCTACCTCTAAATTCAAAATTTCAGTAACCACCTTTCACGAGATGATCATCGTCGCATTCACCACTAGGCCCACTACTACCTCCTCATCGGAGACATCTTATACCAACGAGGGGTCGACACCATTCTTCGTCAATGCTTGACCATTGACGAGGCTGATAGAGTCTTGAAGGATTGCCATAGCGGTGCATGTGGGGGCCATCTTTCAGGAATGTCCACTACTCAGAAGATCATCCGAGCAGGTTACTTTTTTCCTACATTGTTTCACAATTGCATTCATGTCGTGAAGCGATGCGAGAAATGCCAGCTTTACGCCACCAAAACACGAGCACCACCTGCTCTTCTTCATCCAGTCATTACTGCTATCCCCTTTTGTAAATGGGGCATTGACTTCATGACCTGTAATCCCCTCTCTAGTAATGGCCACAAGTACATTGTTTTTGTAGTCGATTACTTCACAAAATGGGCAGAGGCTATGCCCACCTTCAATAATACCGCTGACACCGCAACGCATTTTTTCTTTAACCACGTCATATCCCTCTTTGGAGTACCACTCCAAATAGTTTCCAATCATGGGAAACACTTTGAGAATGAGATTTTCATTGAACTCTCATCTCGGTTAGGATTCTCCCACGATTTTGCCTCACCATATTACCCTTAGTCTAACAGACAGGTCGAAGCAGTTAACAAGGTCCTCAATACCATGTTATAGCACACGATTAATAAACATAATACCAATTGGAATTAGATGTTATTTTCCACGCTATGGTCTTACCGTACGATAGTGAAAACAACCACTGGTTTCACACCATTTCATCTAGTCCATGGGGTTGAGGCCAATCTGCCCATCAAGTGTGAAATCCCCACCTTACACACCGCAATTGAGCTATTACCCAACACTGCTCCAATGGAGCAGCACTTGCTGAACTTAGAGTCCCTCGATGAAGATTTTCGATCTTCATTACAAAACACTAAGGCATCGAAAAAATGATCAAAGGCCACCTTTGACCGACATGTAAAACCTTCGCTCATTTCATGAAGGCGACCTCATCCTTGCTTATGATATCGCTCACGATACCTTTGGTCATGGAAAATTCGAGTCACTATGGAATGGCCCATACACTCTCCAACATTGTCTCACCAAAGGCACATACATCCTGGCCTCTCCCGAAGGCCTCTCTCTCAAAGAACCCATCAACAGGTTATACTTAAAGAAATTTTATGCCTAAGAGTAACAATTCTACTTTAGGTTATTTTTTTCTAGTGTTTTTAATCTTTTTTTTCCATCCCTCACATCTAAACTATCATTTATGCTATTGACAGATGCTTCTTCCACCAGCCTACCACATCAGCTACATTGGCAGCGCCAGCCGTTGGACACAAAATCTCGCTTCGACAGCTTGGGCCCTCTATTACCCCTCACATGAAATGCTCCATTCGAGCGACATATGTTTGGGTTCAGCCACCAAAAACCAAGCCGAATACACTGTTGTCATTGGCCTACTCGCCGATGCCCAACATCATCGTATTCATCACCTTAGCGTCTTGCACAACTCTCAACTAGTCGTTCTCCAACTCAACAATGTGTATCGCATACACGATCCTTGCCTCTTTCGCAAATACCTGCAGGTTATACTTTTATCTCGACATTTTGATTCCATTACATTTACACATATTCCAAGACAATTGAATCAAATTACATATAACTTAGCTAACATTGTGTTAGACTGGCATATATCACATCAAGNGTATATATAAGATGGTCCGCAGTGCCATCCAAATGTTTACATACAAAAATACAAGTATCCACAGGCCAGTGAAGCACCTCAGTACAAAATGGGCTCACTAGCCTATATACAAAAATACAAAAATACATAGAGCACCACTCAAGGTGCCTCTAGAGCACCACCTCCTACCCCTCCCTCAGGCGGTGGTCCCCCACCCACTACTAGTCCCTCCTGACTGGGATGTAACCATCTGGTCATAGCATCACTTGCTACTGCTGCTCGTCGTACCATGCCCGCCACGGTGGCAGAATCCCCACACACTGCTCCAGGATGACCTCATCCTGGATACACGACCACATGCCCTTAGGCAATCCCTCTAGCACCGCCTCTAGGTGACGACGTATATCCTCAAAATCTTCTCTGGCATCCTTAAGAGGAGCATGTGATGTCTCGACACTTGGGTCATCAAACCAGTGTCTCCTCGCTACTCTCTCAGGCTCAGCTGATCTCGCCTCAGCGTTCTCACGCCAACGTCTCTCTACTACCCACAACCCTCCCCGCAACTATCTCCCCAGCTCTTGGCGAGCCGGTGCCCTCAACAACTCAACATCGCGCCTGCGAGGTGCCACATCTGCACATACAAACAAACAACAAATAGTATCAACATCTATACCAAATACACATGTCATGCTATCTCAAACACAATCACTACACATCAAACTCATCAACATACCTCGATGATCAAAAACCTCCCTTAAAGGTAACACCATGTCCGAATCATCCCGAAAGTCAACACCAGCATATGGGAACTGTAATATCACCTACGGCATCTGCCACCACACCTACGTCGCCTCCACCGTGAATAAGTGGCCGCCCTCGCCACCACCATGGAAAAGCAAAATAGTCAACCCACTAAAATCCTAGGGCGCAACATAGGCACCCTTTCCAAAAACCAGGCCACTAGGATGGACCCAAAGGAAAACTCTCCTATATCAGTGGACCGACAATGGTCTAGCTGCCCTACCATCCTGGCATGCAGCATAAGCCCCCAGGTGAAGTGCTCACCAATCTAGTACCCTCTTCATCACACTCAGGTGACCAGCACTGATCCGTTGAGTCGCAAGGGACCCGTACACCTTCACTATCATCACTACTATACAACGATGCGCTAGAGCATCCATCGCCCCGATGCTCATGATAGAGCCCGACATAAAGTTCACCCTGGAATAGTATCTCTGGCCCACTGTCACTAGGACCACGTCAACAAGTAATACTGGCTCCGTCGGTAGGGGCATTCCCCGAAAAGAGAGCCCAGTCAAAAAATATATGTCCTCCATCGCAGTGAAGGCAATCTGCTCTCCCTGCACCATAAACCAATGTAGGTCCGGACTCCACATTTGGATAAAGAACTACAAGAGATACTCTTGTGCCCGTATCAACGGGCACTCAAAGAACTTCAGCAGCCCACAGGCTACCAAAGTCGCACGAACCCCCAGCTCCTCAATAGCCACAGCATCTCTCAGCTGGGACCAATCCCACTCTCGCCAACCAACCGACATCGTGCAAAATGATCGCCTACAGCCACATAAAACAGTCCTAGGTCAGCCACATGGACCATAAACAACATTAAAAAGATATGTTTTACACCTATCAACCTTGCCCCCAAGGCGCGGCTATTTAACCCACAGGCACGCACACATGCACGCCTGTTCATTCCACAGGCATGGACGTATGCGCGTCTGTTCACTCCACAGGCGCGCACTCAGGCGCGCCTATCCATCCCATAGGCACGCACATGTGCGTGCCTACTCAGACTACAGGGGCGTTCCATGCGCCCCTGTCACGAAAACAGGCGCACATCAAAGCATGCCTGTCCACTACACAACCGCGCACACATGCGCGACTATGTAGCCAACAGGCGCGCACATAATGTGCGCCTTTGTCCCCCTTACAGCTGCCCCCATGTGCGACTATCCAGATGGTGGTGCACACTTGTGCGCACATACTTTCGGATCACCTGTGCACGTGGGGGCCCACACCCATAAAACCCCCTGTACGACCCTTCGTATAGGCCCTACCCAAAAATGGAAACCCTAATTCTATGTAGGATGATCAGACTACTAACCTGAAGCTTGTTGGTCCTTGATCGACTGCCTCATTCTCCAGGAATATCCAAATCTCCTCTGAATACTTCTCATCCAGACACTCTAGCAGCAAGTACAAATGAAGTGGAAATGTGGGCCCTACAACTATATATAGGCCTTTTTGCCAAACTTCCACTCACCATTCTGGGAGCTACAGGCATCCATTCTTCGATCTGTCTTCAGCCACGGGATCCACATCCCGTCATCTACATCACGACAGTCCTCGGCCCACTTTTCATCCTGAGCCCCTAGGGCACCTTTTTTTCATACCCCAGCCAAGTACGCATGCTCATATTCAAAATTATCAAATAAATGCTCGTATGTTCGATTCTCTTCAGATATGGTTCACATCGGGTATTTGGTTTTCATGTGTGAAGGTGCTTGGTCATCATACATCAACGCAACCCCTTTAGGTATATACTCAGCACTGGAATGTAGTCATTCCCTCTGAATCTCACTTGCATCTCCAGTCACAACCTCTGACATTTTCCTCTAGGATCCCCATCTCCAGATCTGCAGTACCAACACCTCCATTTGCATCTTCGGTACTGTCACCCTGTAGCACTCTTACCCACATGAGTTGTCCCATTCATAGCACCCTTTTGCGCCTTTGACACTCATGTTGTTTTTCAAACCCTTTAGGGATGGGAGTCCTGATAGTCTTCCATCATGTCGCGAATCAGCCACATACTCCTCCTAATCTTGCTAGCTTTCCCATCGGACTCCCAGATTATCTCTCCAAGGTTCTATCTTTGACTGCACCTCCGCAGTATCATGAACCCTCCATTTCATCCACAATCAGTTTGCCCCTCTGCAAATTTCCCTTCATTTCACTTACCTCTTATAGAAACCCACCCATGGGGCCCCCACCCTCCACCAGTTCTCCAAGAAAATTGCACCCTACCGAGGCCAACCATATTACATCGGGGCACCCATTTCTTTATTTGTACACTCATCCCCAATTATTCTTTATTTATTGTACAAACGCCTTTATTTCCCGCATTTCCATACCTTTTTGTCGTCACCTTTGGCGACCTTCTTCCCTTTTTGGCAAATGCAACCCATGTCACCCTTGGTTGGGGCACTCCTTATCATCTACCCTTGAAAACATCATCCATATCCTTCGAGTATTCCACAGGCCACTTACCTACACCCTCTGAGTTTGTTCACTTTGTCCCGCCTCTGGCACAACTTATTCCCTGTCTTGTTGTCCCCCTGACACTCGACCTCATTGAACGGTTCCGGCCACTTTTTTCCTCACATATACCCCCAACCAAGGGAAGTCTTGAGTCTTCCTACATCTTGACTTTGTCCATGTACCTCTTCCAAATTCTTAACCTCACCTACTAGATTTCATTAAGCCCTTTGCTTCTGGGAGTCACGTCCCCCTTTTGTCGACATCAACACAGTTTTCCAAAAGGGCGACATTATCTTGACTCTCATTACCTTACCAATGAGAGCTCTCGGACGGCACAGGGAGAACCACAATTTCTCCCTGCTATCATTGACCCCCATAACATTCGACGTCAACACTTTCTCATGTTACGGTGGGTCTTACTTTGCGACTATTGCAATTATTTCTTATATTCACCGAAGACCTCTGAACTTGGATGGGCTATCAATGCCTACAGAATTTGTGATACTTATTACAGATATGACTACCTACTGTTCAGAGTATGTTCCTCTGCAAAATTGTCTTATGCCTTTATCACGACCGCCCCTGAGGGTGCTACAGTTGTCTACATCAACACTTCATTCCTTTTTGAGTTACAAGACACGAGCATGGGGCATGCTCGCCTCATTTGTACACAGTTTATTTTGACACACCTTATGGAAGGTCAAATTCTACAGGTTCCCTTCTCCCTCCAACGGGTCACTCTTGACAATCCCACTATCACTCTCTCTTACAACAACACTCTCAGTAGAAGAAACATTGATGGATTTCGGCTATACGTATGCTCCTAACCTCATCCATCAGGGGGCATCTGTTATCACTAAAATTTCGTCCGCAAATGGTTACAATAATTCAGCATCGTCAAACAGTTATGAGGTCACCCATGGACCAAAATTACCACAAAAGCATTTCCAAAGAATAAAAAACTATACAACTAGTGCAAAAATTAAAGGGCGCTATGAAGACACAGGGCGCGCACGCACATGCGCAAAACATAAACGCAGGAATCGCGCACATGCGCATGATGCGCGACTGTTGTCGCGAAAATCCGTGCACCTGAGAAATGATGCATTTATGAGTGGTCGGCCTCCAACCCACTTCTCGTTCAGCTTCCAGGTTGATTTGACACTCAAATCTGGACTGGATTCGACTGGGTGGCTGGTCAAAGACCTAGAAATGCCCTAATTAGCCTCTTTACACACTAAAAACTAGTTGGACAATACCTCAAAAGAATGCTATAAAAATGCCATGGATACACTTCATTTTTCAAGGAATTCATAGAAAAGTTATGCTGCCATTATTCTCTTGAGGAATCCTCTATCCTTACCAAGAGTATACTTGTTGTTGATTAAGGTTGGTTGTCATTGATGTCAACCCTTGAAGAAAGACCCATAGCACAAAGGTTTGGGTAATGGACCCAATAGTGTTTGATGTAAATATGACTC
>SNQJ01S0209978.1:4250-16034 GCA_010110895.2 Picea sitchensis
GAGGGCTTTTGGTTAAGGTACATGTTGGGTACATGGTTGAGACAAGTAGTTGATGAGTTGGCACATACACGAGGTGTATAGTTGATGATGTTGGTACATATTGATGAGTCATAGTTGATGAGTAGTTGACACATATTGGTACATACTTGGTACATGGTTGGATGCACTTGTTTATGGTACAGGTTGATTATAAGTTGTTTGGTACAGGTTGGTGCATGGTTGATGCACTTGTTTATGGTACAGGTTGATTACATGTTGATGCATGGTTGATGCACTTGTTTATGGTACAGGTTGATTACAGGTTGATGCATGGTTCCAATTTATTTGTACATGTTTACAACGGTATATCTCACAGTGATAGTGTGACATTGGTTCCATCATTCTACTTCTACTTCAGGGCAGTTGGATGGGGCAAGGACAGGTGGTTGTAGCCACCTTCTGGTTGTAGACAGAGAACATAGGGGGTTGTAGCCTCCTTCTGGTTGTATCTAGAGAATAGGGGATTTGGAGCTTCCCTCAGGTTGTAGCCTGCGAAACAAGGGGGTTGGATCCTTCTTCCAGTTGCAGCTGGAAAACAAAGGAAGTTGGTGCTTCCAATGAATGTAATTCTTCAAGACATATAAGAAAAATCATTCCATTGTTTTTTCATTCTTTGGGTTTCCATGTAAAACACTGGTGTACTGTGTATGTGTATGATTATTCATTTGTTCAATGCTTATTTACTCTGCAGTTATTGGATGATAATGCTACAATGATATAACACTTGGATTATATGGTTAAAAATGATTAAATTTCTCTATTACTGATTCAACCCCCGTCTCAGTAATCCAACAATATTCCCTTTGTCATTGTTGTCAAAGGGGGAGAGATAAAGAGTAAAACAAAGTCAGCTCAAGGGACCAAAAATACATAATACATTTCATAAGGGAAGTAATATTGTTTAATAAGGTTGCCATCAATAAGAAAGGGGGGGAATTGTTGGTAATTTGGTTGTCATTGATGTCAACCTTGATAAATAGGTGAAGTATCATTGATTGATTGGTTTGAGAAACATTGTCAATATGGACATATTGTTATGAAGGTGACTTGAATGTCAAACATTATCAATATTGGATATAATGTTATGAAGGTGACTTGAATGTCAAACATTGTCAATATTGGACATAATGTTATGAAGGTGACTTGAATATCAATAGAAAGACAATATTGACTAATATATTGTATGAGCTTGATACACTCATCCTATATTGTATAAAGTTGAGATTGTGTCATTAACATCCATGCACAAAAGAAGAAACTGTGAAGAAACTGTCCAGATAAAAAGGGTAAATGGATAATCCAATATGGATCCATACAAATCACAAATAAAGAAGTTAATAAGACATGGTTCATTAAAACTGATTCAGAAAATCTCAATTGAAGAAGAGTCCAGAGATGAGACATAATGTCAATGGTGGATGTTTGGTGAGGAAGCATTGACACCATCAAGTCACAAGTCGATTCGATTCAAACAACAATAAGGTTGACTATCTAGAAGCCGATCGAATGCAAGACGAGTCGACCGACTGCAAGCATGTAGATTGACGAAAGTTGGAGAAGAAAAGTTGATCAATTTCAAGACAAGTCGACAAACTGAAGGTCAAATTTGAAGGAAAATTGAGTTGGGAAATACAAGTCGTCCAAAGAAAGTCGAGACGACCAAAGTCAAATTTCTCAAGTTGGTTTTCTTCCAAGTCGTGTCGGTCCAAGAAAGAAGTAACCTAGAGGTCGAAGTCGAAGTAAAATTAAATAAAAGTCGGGTCGAGGCTGAAGCAAGATGGGTTGACTAGAATTGAAATACTCAAGTCAAAATTTCTCCTTGTTGAGTCGACCAAAAAGATGTGTGTCGGTCGAATGAGGAAGCAAATACGAAAAAGGGTGAGACCAAGTCAAATATTTAGCGACTAGGAGCTGAATGTAGATTTTAACCTTATACAATATTTACGGCAAACATATATTCAGTAAAAGAACAAAAAAGATACAATGACAAATACAAACATTACACAGAGATTTTTCCCCTGGAAACCCAAACTGGGAAAACCAACATATTCTATATTCATCCATTGTGTTACATTGTTTACAATACAATATACATATAGGATCCAGTGGCATCCGAAACCCTAACCCAATGACTTGGATTAGTCAACAACCCTAATTCTTTAACCGGAAATAGAAAACCAACGGCAAAGAAGCCATGTGCCGAAAAACCACCTAAATATGTGACACATTTTCCGAGGCATACATTTTTTTCTCGGGGGCACTGTCACCGAACCCCCGCGCGAGGGGAATTTCCCCCCTACACCCCCCAAGGGGGGGCCTAGTGGCCCCCAGTCAAACCCTTCTGCGCACCCGATGCAATGCTCAGACACTACTACTCGTGTAAAGAATATGACACATACCCAACACTGAGAGGGAACCGATTTTAATATAACCATCAAGTAAAATGTTTACAAGTTGATTTTAAATAATCACCAACAAAGGAGATATGTGGAGGTTGATTTAGACATTCACGAAAAGGTAATATGCATTGAAGTCGATTTGGCATCCGACGACGGAAGGAAAATCTGGGCAAGTTTCATTCAAAGAACCACTTGTATCGGCCATCTCACATAGTTTCTGGGGAAATTCCCCTCACGTTGGCTAATTGGGAATGTTATGAAAAAAACCCATATCGTAAAATTGTAAAATTCATTTCCATCACTCTAGAATCTTCATACGAAATTCGTTGTCTAAATTGGTGTACAGAAATCAATTAATAAAAGTTACTATTTGTGTTAATTAAATGAAGGGGTGCAATGTTTCATTCCAAAAGGACACATTGTTTCAAAGTGGCACCCTTTGGAGGACTATATAAGTAAATATAATGGATTGAATGAAAGTTCATTCTATCAGGTTGGTCCTTGTTTACAAGCTGAGTCTTTTCATGAGGATTGGATTCCTCACATCTCAATTGGATCTGAGATCAACAAGCCGAGTCTTGTTATGAGGGTTGGATTCCTCATTTCTTAGTTGGATCCGAGAACTACAAGCTGAGTCTTGTATCAGAGAGTTGAATCTCTCATATTCAGTTGAAGTTGAAGATATTAAATGATTGATTTTATTTGTATTCATTCAAGTTAAATAAATAAAAGAATGATATTTTATTTACTTCATACAATTTGTGTTATACGTGTTTATGAATAATTTATTGAACTGCATATATCTTATTTAGTTAATTTAGTTCATCTATGAAAGTGTGAAAAGTTAACCAAAAGTTCCAAACATTTATTCACCCCCCCTCTTAGTGTCGGTGTGTGTTTCAACACTACCCTATCTCAATTGAGAGAAATGCTTTAAAAAACTAAAAGATGCAGACAAGGACAATTAATTCCTAAGAACAAAAGAAATTCATGATCCTAAGGAATTATTAAGCACAATAACTATTTTAACAAAAGAAGTTCACAACAACTATATCTACATCTTGCTTATAGTCAAAGAAAAGTTCATATATATGGAAAACAAAAAAGTGAAAGACAATAGTTTCATAGGTTAGTTCCAAAATAACATTTATTCATCCACAATATAAAAGAATAATCTTCTAATCATACAAGAATGTCTTTTCTATTAACAATCAATTTAAGATCTGAACATAGATATCATATAAAAGAGGAGAATAATGAGTGATAAGATATTTAAAAGAAATTCATAAAACTTATCAGTTGTAAGCTTAAATACATCAAATATCATTAATCATAAGAATAATCTCAATAACACTAATGCATCTCTAATACAATATACATTCAATTAGCAGATAACCTAGTTATGGAAATAATTCACATAACACTTGATTATAGAAATTTGTAAAAAATTAAAATTCCCCCCCTCAAACTCATTCGAACAACTTTTTATATATCTAGTGTTCATGCTGAAACAAGGGTGTTTTGAAACCAACATTTCAACCTCCCTTGAGGTTAGGAGGGAAGAGGCGGGAATGTTTCCCTAGGTTTAAAACCCCATACATAAAGAACAATAGACCCTAACAACATAGAAGTCTAAGCATTAAACTCTTTGTATGATTTTGTAAATATTAAATTTTTATGTGTTTTGCTTTTATGTGAATAAAAAGTAAACTAAACAAAGATAGTATGAATTAATGATAAAATGTTAAAATGAAAAACTTAAAAGAAACTTAAAAACTAGTAAACTTTTTACAAGAATTATTTTAAATTAAATAACAAAGTGTATAAAGAAACAAAGTTAAACTAATAAAATGAAATAAAAGAAAGATTATATACATATAAATATTGTTTTTGCATTTTGAAGTTTAAAAGGAAATAAACGAATAGAACCAAAACACTAAAAAGAAGTTGTTTTCAAAACCAACTTTATTGTTAAATGAAACCCATACATTCTCATAGATTTGAATGAAGCTTTCGAATCCTGCTAGAATTCGGACCATAGTTATTATCTTTAACTATTTTAGATGGAATGTTACATCATACACGAAATAGCCAAACAAAGAAAATAAGACAAAGAAGAAAATTGAGTCAGATTTTTAACAGAGCAATGATGGTGAAGCTCAAGGCAACTATCTACATACAAGAACACTGATTAATACTGGAAAAAAATCAAGACTTATAACACAACAAACTTAAGTAAATAAACAAATTACCTCGAGAATAGAACCCAAATTCAACCTTGCTTTTCTCCTTCTGCCACTTTGGAAGACGTCCGTGCTACCAACAACTTCATCAAATCCCTGCTGAAAATGGATGGAAGATGAATGATAAAAGTGAAAGATGAACCTCACTCAGCTCTGCATACCAATCTCTAAAATGTTTCCTCCTTTTTGGCTGTTATTCACTACATTTTATCTCCTTCTTTGGAAGGTTTCTGCAGTTATGTTCATTTAATTTTATATGAACAACAACCCGAATGGGTTTACCTCCATTTCTGCAGTTATGTTCATTTAATTTTAAATGAACAACAATCCGAATGGGTTTACCTCCATTTAATTAATAATATGAAATAACTTTAGAGAACTTCTTATCCACATGTCAATCTCGATTTATATGGAACAAATTAGTTGATGTTGTAACAAATGCTTGAATGTTCCCAAAGAAATCTATCTTTAAAAGAGATAGCGAGTAAGATGAACGACACAAAGGTCTTCATAATCTTCCCTATTCATGTCCCTTTATTGTTGCACGTTTAAATTTATACAAGGTGCATGATTTGAATTTATCAAGGTCATCTCTAGTATTCTTAGATTTGTCCATGACAAGAAGTTACGGAGTGGGCATTTTCACTTGAATTTGGTGCACTATATTTCCTTCGCAGTATTAACATCATATCTAGTTACCATTTGTAAAGTGATTTCAATGTGTTTACATGTTTTAACAACTCCTTTTACATTAGGACGAAATGGATCCTTGATACCCACAATAGTTATACAATAGTTATACAAGTATAATCATTTCCTGGGATTTGATCATCTGGAGAAAATTTATTTTTCAGGTCCACATAAACAAGACATAGTGTTCAGAGAGATTCACCAGAAAAATCCTCAATAACATTGCTTAGATGATTGATGTCTATTTCGTCAAGTGGAACAACTTGGCCAGTTGAAGGTAGAACCTTGTCACATGTTTGTATGATAATTTATGTAGTAGCATTGTTAAGTTGTTCCAACGAGTTAAAGAAGACTATTATTTCCTTCCACTGTTTTTAAAAATCATGGATTTCATAGTACAAGCTATGACACATTTCTTAAAATGATCTCAAATCTATCATAATCTGGTAATCCTACTGCTTCATCCTCCCCTTTCCCTTAGGATTATGCTCATAATGAAACAATGATTAGTATCGAAAAGGATTTCCACATCTTCATTGGTCTTACATTTTTATTAAAGACTGGAATGGATGTTGATCTATGATTCTATTTTTTTTTTTTGTCTTTCTATGTGTGTAGTTCTTGACGAAAATGGAGTTTGTTCTTGACTCAATACTAATAATCTATTTTTAAAGTCACGACCATGCTAGACACTAAATTGGTGTATGAGAACCCCTCTGCCCACCAATTTGATTGGTAAAGTCTAAGGAGATATACATACCCTACCCCCTCTGGATTTGAACTTGTAACCTCTTAGGAGGAAACACATGAATAATGAGCGGCAACCTCAACAACTAAAATTTAAAACCATTTTTTTATAAGCAATGTCCAACACTTGGATCTATAAGATATCTATTCTTCTCATCATATGCATTTGGAGTGAGCGATCTAGTGAATGTGGATAGAATATGTTTTTGTCCTTTCTAGGCAATGCTGAGATCGTTCGATTGCCATGACAACATGGTGTCACAAGATCAAGAGAGCGATCCATAAGCCTGTAGATCATTTTGTGTGCTCTAAGTAACAGTCTTGTAATGTCATCAGAAGATGAAGCATCTTCAAAACTATCTTAAGGTTTTCAACGCAAGTGGCACCATTGCTCGAGTAAAACATGTAAGTGCAAAAGGGCATGTAAGGGCTTCTTTTGAAGATCCCATAGTATGGGAAAACAACAGTCAAGGGCTCAATGAATGACTTGATCGGTGCAAGGTGCATTCACGAACACTGTTGGAAAACCACGTGACAGAAGTTGCATCTCCATTTCTCGCGACCAACCGATTGAACAAGTCCTTCATCTCCCTAATGTGATACAAAAGGGAGAAATTTGTTTCAGTACCCATAGTGTAACCAAGGCTGCAACCGCGCCTCCTAAATAATGGCCCATAAATATGATAAGTTTGAGTTTCTTTTGTTTCAAGTTCATATACTAGCACAACTACAAACTTGTGGCTAGTGAATGCTGAAAGGTTTCGACTGGTAAAATTCCCAACGCAGTAAAAATCCGGCACGTAGTTAAAGAAAACCCTAATTGACACTTGGTCCATGAAAATCCCTGGTTCAGTGAATAATTGACCCAACAAATGATGCAGTAAATAATTTGGTTAGTTTAAGTTAATTTTACTAATGATTAACGACCTTGTCTTGATCAACACCATTACATGGATACGACGAAACGATCGACAGAATTCACGGCCCTGTCTGAACGATCATGGATGATTAACGAAATTACATGGTGTCAATCGACGTTCACCAGCCATGAGACACTATCAAACAATGAATTATCTTGATCGACACCATTACATGGATACTACAAAACGAACGACGAAATTCACATTACTCTAGCCAGGAACGAAGAAAATGAAAGGGTTGCAATTATGGTTGCTGCCATTCCTAGGTGTAGGTGTATGGTAGATATAGTAAACATGGCAGAAATGTGAATGTAGAGAAAAAAGTTAATATTGAAGTAAATTTATAATTTCAAGTAAGTTTGCTAATCATTTGAACGTGGCAATTAGATGGTAACACACTAATTTTTTAATCATATTAAGTAAATGTTAAAAAGCAAAAATGTTAACGATGCCCTAAAAAATGCAAGAAAGTTATGAACATGAGATTTCATTCATTGATTTGGAAGGGTGACGAAGAATATGCCAACATCTTCAATTGATAACCATAAGATTGGAATTTATGGTTAAAAGATGATTAAATGTGCCCATTTCCAATAGGTGTACTCCTTTCGACGTAAATATGTATATGTTTAATAGAATTCTTGGAATAAACTGTCAAAGATACATTCATGATAACCCTATCAACATATAATTTAAAATTGTTTTCTCAACAACTATAATATCTCAAACCATCATTCCAAAGGAGCTGATATATTTAATGATAGCAAGTAATACTAACGGACTAAGGCAGTCGATTCAAGGAATTATAGGCTCTTCCATATGTGCGGATTCATAAATGGCCGCCTTGTCAAAGAGAATGGCACCCTATGGAATGGAGTTGATTGTCAAAGAGAATGGCACCCTCATTGAACTCTCCTTTTCTGCGATTTCATAATATCAATCCTCGCGATCTCGTAGTTATCAGATCCCATCCTCTCTCTATTTGAGATTCATTGCATACCTTTTTTTGGCATTCCTTTTTCAAACACCTACGAAAACAAAGAAAACCAATAAATCATTATATAGATATGAATATTATAATAAAAACAAATAAAATTAAAGAAAAACGTTATTCCTTTTATTATTAAATCAACAAATAATGAAACAAAACCTAATTCTTATTCATTATCTAAGTGGAATATTATCAACACAAACATAATTGAATAGGATAGTAATGTTATCATCATAGGACCATCCATGAGTATTTGTCATTAAGTAACCAAATTTGGCAATGTTCATAATTAGATTTGTGTATTTGCTTATTGGATTTAAGGATCACCATAATGAGATTAAAGAACTACTTAATTTCCAATTTATTTTGTGATTTCAAAGACCTTCTAATTATGAGTTAGGAGCATTCATAAAACCAAGTTTTTCTGATGTATGGTTATTTCCTTCTATTAATCCTTTCAAGTGCCCTTACAAAATATCTTCACAACTTTTTTATAATTTTATCTTCACACAACTTTTTTATAATTTCGTGAAAGAAGTAAAATTTATATTCCAAATTTGCATCAATAATGTAATTCCATATTGTTATTGGGGGTATTTTCACCTAAATAAATAAGGATGAAAGTGATTGGATGAGATTGCGAAAATTGTTCATATTAAAAAATATGAAGGAGATTTAAGTGTTAATGATAAACAATAATGTTTCAATCATGTAAACCAATCAACCTAACAATGTCTACAAGAAGTTTAGAAACTGCCCCGTTAATGTAGCAAAATGGTTTTCCAATTAAAACACTAGAGCAAAGACCTTTTTTTCAGAGAATGAAAAAACTTTATATTCCAGAAAAAGGAAATAGACATGTTGTTATCCATATGATCGGATTGTCAATCACTTTCAAATCTACTTCCATATACAATTATAATTCTTCACCATCACAAAACCCCTTACATACCATTCATACTGCCTCATTCTAATGCCTCTCAATACCAGTCCAAAAATCATTGTTTTGTAAACTGAAATAAACGAGAAAATTACATCATGTAGTTCATCTCTTTTATAAGTTGACTTTCTGAAAATTCCTGTAGAAAAAAGGAGCCAATTTCAAAAGTAAGAGCATCTTCGAAGAGGGAGTCAGCTTTCCCCATTTAGGTTGCGTAGTACATGTCTGCAAGAGAACAATTCAAGTTTTTTCTTTAAATCTTGGATTTTTTGCATTAGAGGTTTGAGTCATCTTACCTGGAAAGTGGACTTCTCATTGATCCAATCCAAAACAACCTGTGAGTCACCAAAGACCTGTAATTTTCGTAGCCTCATCATGTCAATGTGAAATAACAGTGCCAATAAAAGTGCCCAAAGAGATAACAATTCTTCCTTATTGTTCGTATCGGACCCCGTGACATATCTGATAGAAAAGAACTGTGATCGAGAAGATATAAAAATACCCCAGCACCACACAACGGAGGGTGGCCCTGGCTTTCCCCATCGAAAAAACCCCATGGAATTCCATCATCTAACTGAGGCATGAGTGGTTATCTAACCTTTTTGATCATACTTGTATTCGCCAGCCAACTTGACCATCAACCCAACTACCACCTCAAATGGGATTTGTGTATTTTGAAAAATTGAACTGTTATGCACCCACCACAAGAAATATATAAAAAAACCAGGGAAATACGAGTATGGACAAGGAGCATCCTTCCACTTCCTCAACCAATTTTATAGATCTACGATCTCGAAATCAGTCCAACAATATGGCTATAATTTCGAGGACCACACCTGGACAGTAAAGGAGAAATCTATAAACAAATGTTGGACTGATTTCGAGATAGAATTGCATAACAAGCACCAATTTGTCCCACACCAACCTCTTTTAATGTCGTTGTCCCAAGTAAGGATTTTGATTTCCAATGCCAACCGTAGGAGAATTTTTGTTTTCTGTGGAGCCTTCTTCTCCCAAATGTATTTCCACCAACACTTCTTCTCTCCATTGAAACCTTCCACTACCAACTACTGATATCCCATCTTGGTTGTATACCTCCCGTTTTTTTCACCCCCTTCCCAGAAGACCTGTCCTCATCCTCAACACTCAGTTGTATAAAATTTGATTTTAATGTTGAAATATAGTTTGTCTATATATCTGCCAAATCCCCTTCTAAATACAACAATTTTGTTGTTCTCTACTTTGATCTTCCTGCTCTATCCAAGCCGGGAAAAACAACATCACTTAAGAAAATAATGCCTTGGTCGTGTAATTTAGCTATCATATTTTCCAGAAAGAGATAGCCAGGCCCTACCCCGACCCAAGGATCCACTCCGAATCTAACATGTTTTCCATTTCCAATAGGCCATATCAGACGGGAACCGATCAGTGGAAAAACCTCCACCAAAGATTTCCTGTAAATAGAACCATTTTGAGAATTTTTAATGGGCGATCTGATCCAATATATGAAATTCCTCCCCACTAAATACTTGGTAGCCATAACTCGCCCCCACAACATTTCATTGTGTAGTAATCTCCACAAACTCTTCACCGTTAGTGCCTTTCTGAACCAAAACAAATTCTTTAAATCCTGGATTTTTTGCATTAGAGGTCTGAGTCGTCTTACCTGGAAAGTGGACTTCTCATTGATCCAATCCACAACAACCTGTGAGTCACAAAAGACCTGTAATTTTCGTAGCTTTATCATGTCAGCGTGAAATAAAAATTCCAATAAAATTGCCCAAAGAGCTGACAATTCTGCCTTATTATTTGTACCGGACCCCGTGACATATCTAATAGCAAAGAAGTGTGATCGAGAAGATATAAAAGTGCCCCAGCACCACACAACGGAGGGTGGCCCTGGCTGGCCCCATCGAAAAAACCCCATGGAATTCCATCATCTAACTGAGGCATGAGTGGTTGTCTAACCTTTTTTACTTTTTGATCATACCTGTATTCGCTAGCCAGCTTGATTTACTTTTTGATCATACCTGTATTCGCTAGCCAGCTTGACCATCAATCCAATTACCAGCTCAAATGGGATTTGAGTATTTTGAAAAATTGAACTGTTATGTGCCCACCATAAGAAATATATAAAAAAAACAGGGGAAAGACGAGTATGGACCAGGAGCATCCTTCCACTTCCTCAACCAATTTTCTAGATCTACGAGGGGGGATAATCCTTGAAACTTTAATTCCTTGTCTACCACGGACCACACCTGGATAGTAAAGGAGAAATCTATAAACAAATGTTGGACCGATTTAGAGTTAGAATTGCAGAGAGAGCACCAACTTGGCCCACACCAACCTCTTTTAATGTCATTGTCCCAAGTAAGGATTTTGTTTTCCAATGCCAACCATAGGAGAATTTTTGTTTTCTCTGGAGCCTTCTGCTCCCAAATGTATTTCCACCACCACTTCTTTTCTCCATTGAAACCTCCACCAAAGCTTTCCTGTAAATAGAACCATTTTGAGAATTTTTAATGGGCGATCTGATCCAATATATGAAATTCCTCCCCACTAAATACAAATAGAAATTGAAAGCTCAGCCATTGCACAGGAATAACACACAAACAATAGATTGTATTATTACCTTGTTACACACATACATAGCTACATATATAGCTGGATTCATCCAACCGATTCCATACTTGGAGGGAGTGGTTGAGAGAATATCTCAACAACTCCAACAAACCAAAACCAACTCCAAATTAATCATTAATTCTAACACCCTCCCTTAATGATTACATTACAAATAAACCACATATTACAATTC
>SNQJ01S0209979.1:0-16034 GCA_010110895.2 Picea sitchensis
GTCAGCGACCTAATTCATCATTATGCAGATTATGACTTGTCATTGAGGAGAAGAGGCGCATCTCAGGAGAGATAGTTCAGTGTATTCCAGGAGGAAGACACCAGTTGGCTGATTTCGGTGTTGAAAGACACACCCTAGTCACCCGGAAGATCATGCAGGTCTTCAATCATTCTTCATTGATTCCGCAATGCTCCCATATTCCGGGTATTATCTTTTAGTTGCTTATTTGTATTTCGGCTAAGATCCTTTTGTCTTTTGATCTAGCCGAGTGTTGTTATTTTTATTCAGCCGCAATTGCTTATTTGTATTCCGGCTAAGATCCTTTGTCTGTTGATCTAGTCGAGTATTGTCAGTTTATTTAGCCGCATTCAGCGATTTTGTAATCCATAGAGATATCATAATACGAACTTTGCAATCCTTTGTCGCGTTTATTATTTGTATGATCATTTATATGCTGTAAACCTTTGATCCTACACACACATTAGCAGCGTTTCCTAGACTAGCCAAGTCAGGAACATTACAGTAACCTAGAAGCATCACTATCAAAACAAGGAAAAGAGAGGGAGGTCGACTAGAGTGAGGACGCGCTCCAAAGAGGACCGAGACATGGTTTGCTAGATAACAAACAAGAGGAGGCCGAGAAGGGCTGAGATAGAGACCAGGTTTAGTCTCTTTGCATGCACAAGGAGGCAAGCATAACCAGAGACCAAGTCGGGTCTCATTGTGTGAACAAGGAGCCGAGCTAGGGTGTGATGTCCCGCTCCCAAGAGTAGGCCAATAAGGAGTGACTTAGTAGTCTATGTGTTCCCGTAGACTATAATCAGGCACAAACAAGGAACAAGAGGAGAAATAAGGGTGATTTGGTGGCTAAACGATCAATTAAGCCAAAAAACATAGGAAAAGTCACTTAAGCCTAAGTCAACAAAGAATTAGAACGAAAAGGTGCTAAAGGGGGACTTAATTAATTAATTACTCACCTTAGGAGGAAAAACGCTTAGCTTAAGTGATGTCTATGGTGAATTAGATCGAGAAGAGTATAAAGGGAGGAATTCGACCTAATTCCTCATTATGTTATGATTTGATGTTGAGATATTTGCAGAGAAGGAGGAAATCTTCCCCCTTGTTGTTTTGTGGGTTTCTGGAGGAAACCACCACCATTGATCGATTTCAGTGTTGAGAGACACACCCTAACCTATAGGCTATCGGAGATACCATCCAGGTATTTCACCGTGCATTACAGGTATCCAGTTCAGTGATTGCGTAGCTTAGCCAGTGAGGGCGCAAGGGTTAGAGAGAGGGTTTGTGTGGCCGCTTGAGACAGTTCAGTATTTGGCCGATTGCTTCCGACCCATTAGAGAGCTAGCCAGGGCGCACCTATTGAACCACCTGTCGTCAATTTCCGATGGTGGAATCTCCCGGAAAGCAAAAAACAGTCATTTAGGGCGCAACTCTTGAGGAAGTACATTTGGGGTTCTAGGGGACATTCCAGAGTAGATCAGAGGAAACCCTTCCGACCCATTACAGAGGAGGTCAAAACGATCGTTTTGAGCCATACATCGTCAGATTCCATCGGTGGAATCACTAGGGCGCACTCCCACAGCCCAGGAGGTGCACAAACCCCCAGGGGGTGACATCCAGAGCTTCATAGGTCGAATCTTCAGTCCGATAGTCATTAGGATCAGCTTAGAGGCTAGGGCGCTTCTTTTGAGATAGTTTCCAGTCCATTCTGACAGGTATCGCCATCAGGGCGAGTTTTCCAGATTCTGTAGCAGTTACCGTGAGCTGCTGGACTGCTTTTTGTCGATCAATCCGTGCATGTATAGACCAACCTTCATTCTTCTGATCACGGGTATTTCTTGTTAATTGATTTGTATTCCAGTGATGATCCATGAGATCTAACTGATGATTAGTATATCTGCTTTCAACTTATTATTGTATATCCTGCTTTTTCCTCATTATATATATCAGTGAGCTGCGTTATCCTTCTTTTGCATGCATTATCTTTATACTGCTAAAACACTTAATGAATTGAAACACACATGTGAAAATCACCAAGCATGTTCACACATTAACTCAAATGCATCCAGAAACCCCCAAAGTATCATATTTCAGTGGCAAAACCGTAGTTCAGTAGTAGATATCCAGATCAACTGGATTAGGAAATTTCATAGGGAAAGACCAAGTTGGGTCTCTCTGCATGCACAAGGAGGCAAGCACAACCAGAGACCAAGTTGGGTCTCATTGTGTGAACTAATAGTCGAGCTAGGGCAAGCAGTTCGGGTCTCATTGTGTGAACAAGGAATCGAGCTAGGGCAAGCAGTTCTGGTCTCACTGTGTGAACAAGGAGCCGAGTTAGGGCAAGCAATTCGGGCTTCACTATGTGGACGAGGAGCTGAGTTAGAGCCAATGATTATCTCAGTTAAGGAATAAAGGTCGAGTTGGGCCTGGAGGAAGTAAAGGATCCGAGTTAGAGCAAGTACGACATAAGCTCGGATTACGCACTCGCCCAGTCTTAAAGGAAAGCGTGCTCAGGTCAGAGTTATTGGTATAAGCTGTGCTTTGAGAAGATACCAGTAAAATATAAATCGAGTAGTAGCTCTAGTTTTGTGTTTTGTGGTTTTGATAAGTATTATCAGCAGAGGTACGGACTTGTACAGGTCGTACGATATATGTATACTAAAAAGAACACACTTGCAACAATAGAGTGTTAATATACTGACTTGTATATTTGATATCATGCTAGAAATTGACGTGTTGGCCCTTCTTATTGTGTGATTCTCTTGGCTTCTTGCGAGTTTCTTCTCACTGTATTTTGGTCCTTAGTGGACACCTATACTTTTGGTAGTTGGGCTTGGTTGGAATAACCATGACGACCCTCATTGGCATGAGCTTAGGCTCAGAGCTCCACAATGGGCATAATGACACAAGCATTCTTGGGTTCATGGAAATCATTCATACCCCCAATTTTTTTATTTTCAGCTTATGTTTTGATGAAATTTCCTTGTTTTTCAGATTTCAAGAATGATAGTGATCTAGTTGTTTAGTTCAACATGACCTCAAATCGTTGAGTTGGCTCTCAAATTTGGATACGTTGTAGCATTGTTGAAAAAGTCGGCATCGACAAAAAGTTGGCAAGGGTCTGGAAAAAATTGTTTCAGCAACAGTCGGCAAAAAATCAGAAAACCACGAAAAACATTGAAAAATACAAAATATATTCATTTTTTTCAAAATTTTAAACATATAAAGCAACAACAACATCAGATAAACACATTGGCACATAAATATGGAGAAATCACTGATATATATGTAGTGGATGCCAAATAAAAAATTATACATCAAAGTTGATATTGAATGATGAAGGGCCAAAAGTTAGAAGTTAGAACCAATACAAAATGACATCACATATATAATTATGAAATGTATCTCATCATCATGAGGTAGATGTCTGATGTACAATGACAAATGAAACAAAACTAGCAGCTAGTTATCTAATATCAATGCCCTCTCCCCCTTTTACGAGAAAAGATAATGGGCTGTTTGTCAGGCCTGCCCCTGACAGTAGAAGGCTCTGATTCTGATAGTGGAGGATGACTGTTGTGTGTAGGAGTAGGTGTATCAATAATTGTAGAAGGCTGTGCTGATGCTAGCACATCATCCTCCATGATGGCTTCAAGCCGCTCCTACTCCTCCCCCTGTTGCTCGTCCAGGTCCTGCTGTTGTTTGGGTTCCTCCTCTAACCATGCAGGTGCCTCCTCCATGATAGGCATCTCAGCCTCCACCCTCCACTTAGACAATACATCAATATTGTCCAAGGAAATGGCATCCACATCCAGTGTTCTATCCATTTGCTTCAACCATAGTTGGAGATTTTAATGGATATACACCAAGTCATTGAGACGTGAGTGTTAGCTTTTGGGGTAGCTCAGACAGGTAGTTCCGCATTGGCGGTGCTTGACATGTGGAGGTGTTCGAGCGACACTCTCTAGAGTGGCTTTTATGTAATGACTAAAGTGACTTTTGTAAGGTTGAGTGACTTAAGTGATTTAAGTCATCTCAACGAAAGATTAAGTTGTGACCGTTAGATCGTGAGATCCAAGATCTAATCTTGGCCATTGAGATCTAGGGTTAGGGTTTTAGTCATTAGGAATTATAAAAGTAGATCTAAGGAGAGTGAGAGGCACACAATGAGTGCATAGAGCAAGAGGGAGTCTTGCTCATGTACTTGTGTCTGAGTGCGCAGGGCTGAGGAAGTGTGCAAAGGGGCAACAAGGGAGATAACAACCAGGTGGGCTAGGCTATCGCTGCATTGTAATCCTCTGAGGGCCATTATCCCAGGGCATAATAAAACTTAGAACTGGTTTTTCCGCAAGGGGTTTTCCAGGGGTGTTTACCCGAATCTCGTGTGCAAATGTGTTTGGTTTATGTTTTATGCTTCCGCTGATTTTCATTGAGTAATTTAGCTGTGCTGTTAATTAATAAAGTGTTTTTTTATTTGAGTTAAGAGTCGGGTGCTAGGTTACTGATTTCAACATGGTATCAGAGCCAAGACTCTAAGGGAAACCGGGGACACTAAAGATCGTGATTTTACAGTAGTGAGAAATTTTTTTTCTTAGGTTTTGCTGCTGCGGGTAATTAAAAAAGAAAGGAGCTGTACATATAGCCGCTGTATGTTGTACGGACGTACAGACCAGAAGATGCAGATCAGATCGTAGAAGAGGATCATGACGGACTGTAGAGAGGTTGCACATGCTGCTAACCACTAGCGCTGATTCGTGAGCTGAGTCGTGGCTGGTGCATGAAGAGCTAAGGAGGAGAAAAGTCGCTGGTAGTTGGAGAGATCAAGGAGACCGCTGGAGTGGTCGAGTAAGCAGAGTGGTTGATCGACCGTAGACTGTGTGCTGGACGTGAGATAGTCGCGGGTGCTGAGTAGAGGCCGCGGTGTAGAGATAACAAGGGTTGAATCCGTGTAGGAGCTGGTTAAGGAAGCTGGCAACTGTTAGGAAAATGTAAGCCGCATGGGTCTGGGCAGAGCAACAACGGGTTGGATTAGAGCTGCCGACAGACGTATGACGCGTGCTGAGAATAGGAATCAACCGACAGGTAAAATCAGAGTTGTCAGCAGTGACAGAGTTTAGCCGTGGATTGTGTAAGCTGGGTCAAGTGTGGTGCTAGCCACATACGACAGCTGGAACGTGAGTTGGAGCGGATCCACGAGGATTGATTCGCGTTGAATCGTTTAGCTGCTGACGAATGGTGCTGTAGCTGCAAGGAAAGACAGAGGAAAACCATTGTAACAGCCGCCACAACTGCCGTGAAAAGGATTCAACTCCCATGGAGTGTGAGCAGGTTGCTGGAACCGCTAACAAAAAATCGATCGAAGGCTGGGATGGTGGTAGCTGCAGTCAGTTGGGTAAGTGGAGGCGACAGGGCTGTGAGACCCAGCCGGAATGGACGACTGAGAAGAGGTAGTCCGCACAGAGCAACCGCCAGTTAAGAAAAGCTGTTGCTACAACACGATTGTACACTAGTGAGAGCCCAGAGCACTGACCGAGAGAAAACTGCAAAGGCTACAATTAGCTGTCGAAGTCACCAGTAGGGGCCACAGGGGTCGGGCAACCCCTGAGCAGGTCTAGGCAGCCCTCGGGCAGGTTCGGGCAACACCCGGATAGCGGGCAAATTGCCCAGAATTTTTCGGGAGGCAGGCATAATTGTCGGGAAACAGGTTGAGATCGCTGGGCAGCGAGGAGAAAAGCTCAGGGAAGCCTAGAGAAGCACCGGGCAGCAGCAGGAGGCTGCGGGCAGTCTTGGGCAGGGGTTCGGGCAATGGGCAACAAATCCGGGTAGCGGATAGCAAGATTGGGTAGCAGGTCCAGGAGGCCAAATTTGAGAAGGTTGTCGATATGGTAGCGTTGGATCATTTTGCCATATAAAGGGAATGAGGCTGATGTTCCTCAGTGCTTCGGAGAAAGACTCAGACTATCATGCGGATTGTGGGATGCATAGCATGCATGCAGTGAAGGGGGTTGGATGTGTCAGATTCCAGCTAGAGTCAGTAGTTTCTATGGAGGTGGCAGGAGTGATGTATGTCCCGGGGCTGAAGTTGCTCTTAGTATCATCCTTGGAGGACATGGGGTATGCAGTTATGTTGGAGGAGGAACAAGTACTCATACGTTTAGAGGGAGCAGATACCCAGGATGCAACAGTGAGGCTTGGCATTAGGGAGGGTATGTTGTATAGGGTGCTGGGATAACTTGTAGTGGGGTCCAAGGGGATCTTGGATCGTAGATCAGATTAGAGTGCAATGGAGGTAGTAGGAGGGTCTTCCAGTTCATAGGGAGCAACTACAATAGCAACAGATTTGATGGGGTCAAAGATTGATCCAGGAGGAGGTTCTTCCAGAAGTACCTTCCTCGCTAAGAGGGAGTGTTAACTTTTGGGGTAGCTTGGACAGGTACTTTCGCATTGGCTATGCCTGGCATGTGGAGGTGTCCGAGCAACACTCTCTAGAGTGGATTTTATGTAATGACTAAAGTGACTTTTGTAAGGTTGAGTGACTTAAGTGATTTAAGTCATCTCAACGAAAGATTAAGTTGTGATTGTTAGATCGTGAGATCCAAGTTCTAATCTTGTCCATTGAGATCTAGGGTTATGGTTTTAGTCATTAGGGAATTGTAAAAGCATATTTAAGGAGAGTGAGAGACACATAATGAGTGCATAGGAGCAAGAGGGAGTCTTGCTCATGTACTTGTGTTTGAGTGGTCAGGGCTGAGGAAGTGTGCAAAGGGGCTGCGAGGGAGATAACAACCAAGTGGGCTAGGCTATCGCTGCATTCTAATCCTCTGAGGGCCATTATTCCATGATGGGAGCCCAAGCATAATAAAACTCAGAATTAGTTTTCCCGTAAGGGTTTTTCCAGGGGTGTTTACCTGAATCTCATGTCCAAATGTGTTTGGTTTTTGTTTTATGCTTCCGCTGATTTTCGTTGAGTAATTTAGCTGTGTTGTTAATTAATAATTTTTTTTTTATTTAAGTTAATAGTCGGGTGCTAGGTTATAGATTTCAACAGTGAGAACTCCAACCTGTAAGAGGGTCATAAAAAATTTAATGAGTTTTAACTCTTGAGGGTCATAATATATAGGAGGGTCATAGACTCATAAATTACAAATTACAATAAATATAGGTGCTCATAAGTTCTAACCTGGTGCGTTTCTTCGAGTGTATTTTTTCAAATACACTCCAATTGCGCTCACATTCCGAAGAGGTATAGGTTTGACTCAGGATTTAGATGGCAAATCTTTGTAAATTTGGTGCTCTTGCACCATAGTTTTGCCACCAAACATCTACAACAAATAAGAAAGAAAGAGAACATAAAGAAAACATAATTAAACTTTAAAATAAATTTTAAAATTTAAAATACATAATTGAAATTTGAATTTTGAAAACATAAAGTTCTAAGTTGAACTATCTTCTAAATTCTAATGATTTACGTGGCATCAAAACAGTCCTTCTAGCAACAACATCTTCATAGCCAAATAGTCCGGTACCATCTCAATACCTCTCTATCTCGCGACTAATATCGAGGTGAATTGCAACATCAGGTACCATCCTCTTAAGACAAGTATGGAGCCCTTCCATCACCTTGCCATCAAAATCAAAGTTGCATTTGTAGGAAAATGGGGGGTTGATGAAAAATGCTGCTGCATGAATGGGTTGATGGAGCATCTCAGTTCATCGAGTATCAATCAAATCCCATAATAGCATTTGTCCGCGGAACCCATGGCTACCCTTGCCCACATAATAAGCCCAAATAGCTTCTTTGGCCCTATTCATGGCCTCATACAAATAGCTCATTGTGGGCTTATCGCTATCAACCAATCTCAGAACCTTTACCAAAGGTTCACTCACTGAGCACGCCTTTGCCACGCCTTCCCAGAAAGAGTCGCTATACACTAATCTGGCAATGGCTTTCCCATCCTCTCTCTTGCTATATGTAGAATCCCGCCACTCATCACAAACAAACATTTGCTTCAACTCAAACTGACATCGAAGCAAAGACTGAAGAGTAATGAAGTTGGTGGAAAAACGAGTGATTGCAGGACGCCACAACTCCCTGTTTTTGGTGTGTCTCCTCACGAGGCTAAGAACGAAAGTATGGTTATATATGAACTTGGGGACGCTCCTAGCCTGATCAATCACCTCCTTGATGAAGGAGGGTTTCCCCATATCCTTGAGCATCAAATCAATACAGTGTGCAACGCATGGAGTCTAGAACAATGAACGATACCTCCGCATAAGCAACCTACCAACAACTACATAATTAGCTGCATTTTCTGTTATGATTTGCACCACATTATGCAAACCAATCTCCTGGATGAACACATCCATCAACTCAAACAACAATGCTGCATCTTTCACATGTGCTGATGCATCCACTGATTTGATAAACATGGTACGTCTAGGACAATGTACCAAGAAATTGAGAAGGGACCTACCCTTCCTATCTGTCCAACCATCAGACATCACTGTGCATCCAGAGATCTCCCATGACTGCTTGAACTCTGCCAATCTAGAGTTGTTGCCCTTCTTTTCTTCTTGAAGTATTAGCCCCCGTAACTCCTCAAAAGTAGGGCTTTTATACCCTGGGCCAACAACAACATTGGCATCACACATCGGCTACCAAAATGGATTGTTCTTGGTGATGCTGAGAGCTATGTCACTCCAGAAAAGACACCTCCCCACATCCATGTCTGCTTCTTTCTTCTCCTTTTTCTTCAACAATGGCCTGATGGAAGGTTTTGCTCCAGGGGTGGTTCGTGGAACAAAAAAAGATGTGAACCTCCCGGTACCTGAATTTGTGGAGCCCCTCCCTCTACACTGTCCCTCTGGGGTAGGATGTCGCTGAACTTCTAAATGAAAGTTCGGCCTTCTTTGCGACTGCTTTATCTTTCTTTTTATCCTTTGCTTCAAGTGAATCAAATGCAATTCTCATAATCTCTGGGTTAGTATTAGGACAAACGTCAACATCGTGCCCAGGGATTTTAGCTAAATGATATTTCAACCTGCAAATCCGTCCTGACATTTTCTGCCCATAGAATTTTCAATTCAATCGTTGCCGGTTTGTCCTATCTTCAGGGATCCCATACACCCAAAATGGATCCAAAGGCTTTGACATATTTTTTGATGAAATTGACAGCTTCAAAATTCAACCCTAAGGCACAAAAAAACAAGAAAATGATATTAAATCCCACTAGAAAAAAAATAACAGCCCATTGGTAAAAAAAATCAGACCTCTAGATTAGATTATTAGTAATGAAAAATGACAATAAGAGGGTGGAGAAAAAATTAACATCAAGGCTCAAGCTTGTTGTCCCATAAAAAAAAGCGTTACATTGTTTTATGGGCATGAAAATCATGGCAAAATGACCAAAAAAATAACCAAAACGTAGGCAAGCAAAGAGGCAAGCAAACTTGCAAAAATCTATGGAAAAAAAGCATTAACATGGAGGGATTTAGGTACATACCTATGAATGGAAGATTCAACATCGGTTGGAAAAATTTATTGAACCCTTTCTCCACTTAAAAATCCTTGATGGCGATGATGATGGTTGTTTAGTTGCCTCCACAATGATTAAGGAAGACCACAAACCCTTCTCCTTCCTTCTCCAACAACAAACAAGTCAAATGAGCAAAAGAAAAAACCCAAATTGTCTTTATTCCCATGGGTTGGGCGTGCCCCACAACTTTTTGGGTCGACTTGCGATTTTTTCAAGAGAGAAAAAATCACGATTTTTAGGGGACAATTCGCTGATTTTTTCTATAAGTTGCGATTTTTTCAAAAGAGAAAAAATCACGATTTTTAGGGGACGATTTTTCGGGCAAGGGAACAATTCGCGATTTTGATAAAAAGTCACGATTTTTCGGCGACTTTTTCAACAATGTGTTGTAGAAGACATATTCCTCTATCTACCCTCAATTTTTTATTGAGTTTGCACCCAAGTCCTGGATCAAGCGCATTGGAAAACTTAGGTTGCATTTCATCATTAGTGACATGGTCTAGTTTTTAGTCCAATTGCAATCTCAAATCTTTGAGTTTGACTTTGAAAGTTTGATATGTTGTAGAGGGCACATGCCTCTACCTACCCTCAAATTTTCATAAGAAATTGAGTTTATGGGTCGCATCCAACCTCTGAATCAAATGCATAGGAAATCTCAATTTTTGTTCCACAGGTTTGCTTTTTTGATTTATCTTTAACTATTCAAACCATAATCGTAGGTTGCATCTGGCACTTGGAGAGATGATTTTTAGCTATGTGAAAGTGGGATTAATCAAAGACATGCTTGGGTTACCCCAAGAAATGAAATGATTTGGAACCAACATTGATGACCACCCAGTTTAAATACTTGGGAATTTAATGTAATTGGAGCTTTTGGAATTTGAATGTTTTAGCTTGTGTTAGAGGCCCTTGGCCATATCTGTGGATGTAGAAGACACTGTAGAATGCAAGTTTAAACCTTGCTGTGTTATGTAATGAGTTCTAGAGGTCTTTGAAACCCTTTATTTGATTTAATATAAGATAACCGAATGTGTGTAGTCGTGTGTTAACACCATATTTGCCTACATAAATTTGGGTGTTAAGTTCCAACATATGTTCATGGATATTATACAGGTGAGCTCAACATTACAGAGTTCACCATTTGGCATTGATGGTTTGTGAACATTATATAGGTGGAGTCAACATTATAGAGTTAACTATTTGGCATCTATGGTTTACAAGTACCTTGGCCATATGGGTACATTGTTGTAGAGTTTTATTCTAGCATGGCCTTGTTCTAGAGTTGCAATGTATGAGTTTGGAGATTTTCTAGAGATTAATGCTCTAGGAGACCGACACATGTGCTATTTTTAACAGGTTTCTAGTTTAGGGTTCCAGAGATATATTCAAATGTAAAACAAGACGATGCTACTTGCATTAATTCTTTCCTCCACTAAAGATAGTATTTATTGTTTGTAGTTTTTTCCCATGCATCAGATTTACATGCAGACTTTGGAGGATGCATGGGGGGATTAGGATAGTCAGATGGGCACTTTTACATTCTTGATTCCCCTATTTTTAGTAGTTTCTATTTTTAGAAACTTGAACTTTTCAGCAGTAGATGATAATTTTGGAGACCTACTGTTGAGTTATTCAAATGGGAACTTTTAGAGTTTTAAGGTTTACAATCTTGAATAATTTCTATTTTTAGAAGTTTTATCTTTCTTGAAATCTGAAAATAAATTTGGATACCCATAGGAGAGATGAGTAGGGGTTCGGTTTGTGAGGTTATGAGCTATTTTGGACCTTAGTCAAAGCTAGTCAAACTTGGTCAAACCGTGGTCTAAAAATAGAAATTTACAGTTTTCAGAATTAATCACATTTTTGGAGACCCATTATTGAGTTATGTCATGTGGGTGAAATTTGGTGGCAATCAAAGTGTTGATTTTTGGCCTATTTTTAGTAGTGGCGTTATTTCGAGATGTGGCGTTATTTTAAGAGACCCAATATTGCTTATAGCACTCAGGTCAAGTTTCATGGCATTCCAAGAAATTTGGTTTTTGGTCAAATTTTTCGGGTCAAGATTACTTTGGAGCATTCTAGAGGGACCTTGGTGTGCCCCCCTTGAGAGGTAGTTGTTAATTTTAGAGGCGTATTTTTAGAGTTTGACTTAGGCTCCCCTTCACTGCTATTTTTGGAGGAGGTTATTGCTATCTATAGTTTCTTGGAATGCACTTAGCGAGAAGATTCTTCATGACTTATGTTTGGGTGTTGAATGCTATTTATAGCCAAGGAGAGTAGCACCCACCTTTTTAGCTTGACTATTTTGACTTTTGCAAGATGCATGCATTTTATAACTGTTATCGCACAATTTTTACTTTGATCAAAGGAAAGGTTAATGGAAAGCAAATTGGTGTAACTGAAGGTTATCCTATCACTGTCACCTCAATAGGATGCCTCTTTCTATTTAGGGTTGATGGCCCTGGGGAGACGTCCCCGGTGACCTGGGTGTTTGAGAAGGCAAGGTTAAGATGGTTATGAAAATGTCCCCTCTCACAAGTCACACTGATTAGAAAGTCCAGGGGTTTTAACCAATGAAGTAGTGAAGTATCAAGGTGTACCTGCCCGGAACAAAGCAACAAAAAAATATATCTTTCGCAAGTACAACTTGTTGTTAGTACTTCATGAAACCACAAACTTTATCAATAAAAGAAAATGGCTGATATAATGGTGAAGCAAACAGAAATTTGTAGCAACAATATTTATGAGACAATAGCTTCACAATAGGTGCCTTAAAATGGCTTCAAAATGACCAAGAATAATCAATCATTAACATCAAAATACTAACATTTGTCAGATGCAAGTAAGGCAGTGCATTAATCAACTATTTCAATTGCTTTTAGATGCTTTTAGTGCTGCAAAAGATGGCTGTAGGTTACTTTGGTAACAACAACAACAAAGTTAGTAGATTAGGCTATTCTAATGTTAAGAGTGGTTAGTAGAAAGCTTAAGGTATAGGTTTTGATAGTTGTTTTGTGTCAATCACTCAACGACAAGTCTTAGATTAGTGCCTTTAGGGAAAATGGAGTCTTTTAAGTAGCAACAAATCTTGAAGGAAAAGATGATAGTAAGAGAACTAAAGACAAGAGAGGTCAATAGTTGAAGTGTTGGTAACCCAAGGCTTCAACTACCAAACCCTAAGGGGAAAATAGCTACTAGGGTGTAGGTAACCCTAGGCCCTATTAATTTTCCTCCTTTAGCTGAAAGATGAAGTAACGAGGGCTTAGATGAAGCAATATGTGCTAGGGTGTTGCAATGACAAGGCCCTTAGCAAAAGCTTCAAGAAAATCAGTTTCTTGGCAAGATCTAGTAGGTGAAAGCTCTTAAGGCAAGGACAATAACATGTGCTTAGCCTCCTAGGGTTTTAAGCTAGCAATTTCAAAATCTTAATGTAAATGCAAGATAAACATAACTATAACCATTCAATGAAGAAGAATTGCAAAAATCTTACTTACATTCATCAAGAATCATCAAGCCAATACCCTAGTTGAACATTTCCACCAAGCAAATTGCCAAAATAATCCAAAATAAACCTCCTTCAACAAGTGCGCACTAAATTTCAGTCATGTAACCCCAAATAGGGCACAAATTTCAGACCTCACCAAGTGTGAGTGAAAGATGATGAAAAATACAAGGGCAAAAACCCTTATTTATAGAGTTTCAATGACCAGAATTAGGTAAAAAAGGTTGACATGGCCAGTTTACATGTAATATCCAGTTTTTACATTAAATGACATAATAAAACCCTAAATCAAGAAGAAAAGGTGACGTTAGACCTTTTTAGGGCAACGTAGGGCTCCAGGATCAAAACGTTAGGCCTCTAGATCAAACCACACGTGCCACTTGGCACACAATTGCCTCCAAAGTGTCGAAAACGTTGGGTGACGTCAAGGGTCACATGGGTGATGTCATGGGCCTTCCAAGGCCTACATCATAGTGAGAAGGGCAAGACCCCCCTGGGTCCAAGCCTGCTAGTCTGTCTCAGGTGGAACGCCCTCCTCTCTCTCTGGTGCAAACCTTTGATCTGTCTCTGCCCCTGGCTGGGGTCTCAACATCCATCTGGTGGGATTTTAGCCCTATGGAGGTTCGAACTAATCATCTCCCCATGTGTACCTGTCCGTCGGGTGTGGCCCTGCAACAACAACAAGTATGCCCTCCATGGGCTCATAAGTCAGGGATCATAGCAATGTCAATCACATCTAATAATCAAGTTATTTAAACATGTGCATAAAACCTCTTTTTCCCAGACAAGTGCTCAAAGACGTTATGCTATTCTACAAGCCAGGTTTGGAGGGGACTTTAGGATGTCCTATTGGGCTAATTCTCATTGGACGTGGGATGTTTCCAGATGAAGACAAATCCAGGCCATGTAAGTGGAGGAGGTGGTAAGGGATGTCTGAGCAATGGGTGCAGTGATGACAGGGGAATGCATGGCTTACTTGTGGGTGCCTCTGAAGAGGGTGAGCTGCACCTTGTCATGGATGCAAATGTTTCCAAGCCCATTCAATGCCTTTTATCTTTTAACTTATTTCTTTTTCTTTCAAGAGACTAGTTAGGGGACACTGCCTTGGCGTGGTGACCAGTGGTGACAATGTTACCCACAAGCATTTCACGGAGATGAGAAGGCTGGCTCGTGATGAGACCCCCTTTCTCTTGGCTATGCCACCAAGAGCCACTACCCTGGTGTGGTGACCAGCTGGATGGTAGTGTCATACCGCTACATGCCCATGGACCTCATAGGCTGGCTCGTGGTGAGACCCCCTATCCTCCAACTAGGTCTTGATTTTATTATTTTATGGGTCCCTCTGTTTCTTGCTGAGAAGCCTTTTATTGCTTTCTCAGGGATCCCTGGGCGAAGCATCTAAAGGTTTTGTTCTTTTGGCTTTTATCTTTTGCCAGCTACTTTTACCCTCTGGGCTTTTAACCCCTTCTTCCCACAAGGTAAGGTACAACCCTTTGCTAGCTTGGCAAACCCAATGCTCGAACCAATGTATGGGATGGATGAGAGGGAAAAAGATGAAACGTGGTAAGTATGGTGGGAATGGATGATTACCTTTCATGAACCCACCCAGTGGCAACTCAAACCCTATGGGAACCAACTTACTAGGGCATCCTGTCACTCCCCCAGGTGTGGACAAGTGGAAAGGCATAAGGTCCAAGCACACGTTAGAAGTAAAAAAGAATTAAATGCACATATTCAAATGTTTTGAGAATCAGAGTGACACATACCATGATACTCGAACTCATTACCTCATGGAGCAAGACCCATTGCTGCTGAAGGACCAGGCGGATGGGATGGATGCTGCTGTTGCTGACAAGGTGGAGGCGCTGAAGAAGAAAGATGGGCCCTCCAGGGCCAGGCTCAAGTCAATATGCCTCTCGGTACTCCATGTTTAGGACCTGTGGGCCTCGAGACATAATCTCCTTAGTTATCCCTAGGCTAGGGGATAACAATAACCAAGAGGTTGAACGCATGAGTTGAGGAGATTTCTTGGTGGAGTTTCCTTATTTACATCGACTTTTTGAAAGCAAGGAGTGGAGTGCATGAGTTGAGGAGGTTTTTTGTGGACTTTCCTTATTTTTACACATGCTATTTTTTGCCTATGAGTGGAGTGCATGAGTTGGAGGATCTTTTTAGAGGGTTCTTGGAGGAGTTTCTTTATTTATGCATGCTATCTTGGTCTAGAGATGGAGTGCATGGGTTGAGGAGGCCTATTCTTAGTGGGAGTTGGTTGTCTATGATGATTTTTCCTTGTATTGCTCATGTGCCATTGTCGAGAGTTGCTTTCTTTGACTTGTGACTATCTTTAGCTCTTCTATTCATATTGATGCTATTTGTACACCTCCAAGCCTATTCTATAAAGGTTAGAGGGGTAGTGAGGATGAGGGTCCTTTTTTTGGTTCTTGTATTCATGGCTTGAGTTCTCTGGTCTTTTTATTCTATTATTCGGTTTGAGTAGGTGTGAGAGAGGATATTATTCATTGAGAGTTAGAGGTCACTCTCATCATGGTCACATGAATTTATCCTTGAGCTTGGTGAGAGAAGATACTTTGGAAGCGATTTGATGTCCCTTGGAGTGCTTTGAAGTTGAAGCCTATATCTCCAAACTTTGTATACTTGCAACTTTGGAATAAAAGTATCATCTTATTTGGCAGCTAGATCTCAATTGCTAGATGTGTTTGCCTACTTTACTTGAATTTTCTTTATCAATTAACCTTGGGAATTACTCCCACTTAGTTGATTTTCTAGTCCGTCCCGATAGAATTCAAAGCACTAAGGTCACAATTACTAATTTCCAGATTCAACTTGCTATTTTTTATATTTTAATACATAGATCTACACTTTTAAGGGCAGATTGTGTTAATGTTTAAGCCATTATTATAGTTCTTTGCATTTCAATGAATAACAACAGCATAAGATAAGATCACTGAGAAATACAC
>SNQJ01S0209981.1:5208-21242 GCA_010110895.2 Picea sitchensis
GTAGCATGCTATTAGCAATTTTGGGTCCAAAGTGTTTTGGTAGATGGTTATACAGTGCTTTACAAATCCTAGTTTGGGTAAAGTGGGGCATTGGCAGTTATCTTTTAGGTGAGTATCCACCAGAATATGATTCTGAATCTAAGTATGAAAATGGAATTCTAGTGTATTATTCTTCCTTCTTGTATGACAACGGAATTCTAGTGTATTCCTCTGCATTCTTGCTAAATGCTATTTTGGCAGGAGTTCGAGCCGACTGGCAATACTCGCGATAATTGGTTTGAGTCCAAAGTGTCTTCCAAAGAGAAAAAGTCCAACGTCTATTGTATTGGGCCTTCACATAATCAATGTAATGGTTAGCCTTGAATGCATTATATTTATGGTTACATTTTATTTAGTATTTATGAGTTGTTTTTAATGGTAATGGTTTTCTTTTCATAATTTTTCATTGAGTGTATTTTATTTGTGCTTTTTCATAATTTTATCTATTTATTTTAATTATATGTGAAAAAAAATGGAATTTGATTTTAATTTATAAAGAATATATATAATTCACTATGCAAGATTGCACTTTTATATGGAAGAAGATTACCACATATATAAACAAGAAATTAAATTAGAAAACAAAATTATAAATAAATTTTTAATTATTTAATTTTTAAAAATTAAATGAACATTATCACATATATAAATGAAAAAAAAAAATTGAAAAAAAATTAAATTTTTTTTTATTAATTATTTAATTTAAAAATATATATACTTTTAACTAACAATCTCTATCATTAAGGTTTGTAATAATTAATAATCACTTATTTAATTAGTCAATGAATATGATTTGTTTATTTTAACTAACAATCTCTATCATTAAGGTTTGAAAAAAATATTATAATAATTAATAATCACTTATTTAATTAGTCAATGAATATGATTTGTTTTTGTTTGATAGTGTACGAGGATCAAGTACCTCTCACACTTGTATTGCATCCATAAGTATATATTAAAATTATATGAATGAATATGATTTGTTATTGAGCCAATACTATCATAGTATATGATTCCCTTGGAGTTTTAATTCCTCACTTGTTCAACATTGGAGATTAGATTTCATGTATGGAACCTAATAAGTGAGTAAGCATGTGATTTAGGTTTGAAGTTAGATTGCTTCAATAAAGTAGAAATATGTGGTGTGAAAGGTTTTTGAAGAGAGAACATCATTTATAGTATTTTTTAAGTAAAATATGAAATAAAATAAAATATGTATATTTGAGAGGTTAAGTTCGTTATGAGTAAAGATCTTTTTAAATATATATTAATTTTTTTTTTAATGTAATTATATTTAAAAATAAAAATTAGAGGTTGTTATTTTCATAAAAACTATATGTGGTAACAAAATTCTTTCTTATTCAATTATAATAGTTAGTTTTTAAAGAAAATCCATGAAACATAGAAGAAGTTGAAAATATAGTATATATTCAATGTTGTCTAATGCTAAAATATTTGAACAATCTTGGAAGAGATTGGTATACAAACAGAGGATGTGACACCAAAGTGAAAGAGAAAAGAAAAACATGAGCAATATAAGCTCAACAAATGAGATTGAGATAGAGTCTATGAGCAGAAAAATGATAGCACCTATGTGAAAGTGCTCAAAGTGAGATCTAATGACGGGAAAAATACAACGTGGTTATGCAGGAGTTGGGAAAACTTTGTAGTTATTGGTATTCCCTCTTCTTTTCTCTATGGAAACATTTAGGTTCAAGGGAAGAATAAGAGAGAAATGAGAACCTCAAGTGCGTTATGGATGGCATAAAAAATATACTTAACATAAGTGTATTTTACTAAGGTTCTTTTGATGGTGGAAAAATTTTCTCCATCACACCTAGGAAAGTTTCATCAACAGTGTTGGAATTGTCATACCTTAGGATAATGTGCATCATCAAAATGAATTCTTGTGAGGGTTTGGGGAAAAATGAGTGTAAGTTTTAAACATGTGAAGTAAAGCAATGCATACAGGTTCTTAAGAAAAAAAGAAAGTAATCAATGGCTCATACACATAATACACAAATCATTACATTGGAAACCCTTAACCGAAAGAAAACCAGCCTTCCTTGGTGCCGCACCTCTCGACTCTTCATTGTATTAGTTTCACCATTAGAAATACAATGTATACACAATATTTTAGGTATTCTGCAGCTACCAAAACCATAATCCCTTAATCCAGGATTAATTTAGAAAAACACTAAAATAACAAAAAACACCCCAAAAAAATTTGGGGCGTTGCCCCGAACACTATGTGTAACCAAGGGGGGCAATCCTCCCCCCCTTGGGACCCCCTAGGAAAGCACTCAATGAACATGACAAAGGGTGAAGGAGGGAGGGATCATCATACCCAATCATCAAATCTGACACACTCCCCACACACATGCAAAGAATATAACACCTACCCAACAATGAGGCTTTAAAGGGGAGAGTAATTTTAGGAAGAGTGGTTATTTTTGGTAAATAATGGGTTAAAAGGTATTTCACATTGATCAAAGATAGGACTTTCAATTCATTGGCCAGGGTTTCATCATTTAGGAAAAAAATGATTATCAAGAAGCATCATAATTTGAGAAATTGTTGCACGGGTGACTAGAAAAATCTCCTAGGAACCATCCATAGACGTAACTACTCAATGGAGTGGCTATAAAGTTTGGCACAAAGAGAAAAAAACTCAAGAAAATTGTGATCGTAAGGACAACAACCTTTGCAAAGGTGTTGCAAAGTCACTACTCCAAGTGGGGATTCAATCATGGGCATCATGTAATTTTCAAAATGTTTTTTAGTGAAGCTTATTTGGAGTATCTATGGTAATGTGGGGATCCAAGATATCATGGTCAGCATCAATAATTCTTTATAATTCAGATGATGGGGTGATGGTCTTGGCATGTGTAGCATGCTTCTTTTTAGGTGGTGTAGGAAGTAAAGGGTACTATGTAAGAATTCCAAACGTGAGGTTAGGAACAAAAAATAAGTGTACCTATATAAATTGAAATTTCTAGATAATTGTGTGGCGAGTGAGATTCAAATTATGGTACTGAACTTCAACAAGCTTCAAGGCTACAAATTCTTAGTGGAGTTTATCAGTTGATGGAAAATTAAATATAATTCATGCTTCATGATCCTTTTGTACCAAAAAAAAATTTCATTGATTACTACTCTGTCATCTTGCTAGATGTCTTCTTACCATTTATCTTGATTATAGTGAATAAGACCATGTGCTTCCTCATAATACCCTTGAAAACCACCTTATGGACGAAATTCAGTTTGCAGAGGTGAGAGTTCTGGTTTTAGAAACTGTTTTTCAACATTGAAAATCTGTATACTTGCACCATGTGTTACGGTGGTTTTGGATTTCATATGCATACCTCCTCGATAAAATCCTGTATGTTATCCTCCATAATCAATAAGGATTGTTGATCATTAATCCCTCACCACCATCAGATCTACTTAGATAAGACTCCAAAAATTTGACTTCTTACTAAAGTTTTCCATTGATCTTTTGGATTTGCACCACTATTAATCCTCACCATACATTTAAAATGCACCGATGTACCTTTTGATTAATCATTCTTTTGCATTGTTGATTGATGCAGGAGCATCTCCCACATCAAGCGAGCCAACACAGAAGCAATCGGACAGCTGGAAAAGCGCCAACACACATTTTGAAATTGCCTTGAAGTTGTTGCGCCATCTTAAATGAGCCATTAAGATGAGACGCACTTGTATTATGTAATCGGGACCTTGAGCCTTACGCTCTCGTCCTTAGTAGGTAGGAGGCATTTAAAGTAGTTAATGCAGGTAGATAGAATTTAATTCTAGATTAGATTGTTTGAGAGCGCAAGAGGGAAACGGGATATAGACACCCTCATTGTGTATTGTATCATTAGATTGGAAGAATTCTGGAAAAGGAAGGAAGAGCAAGCAGAGAACTGTGTAAGAACACCCATGTATAGACATTTGGATTAATGGAAAGCTTTGATTCAAATTCACGGTTTGAGTTGTTCTCGGTGTATTGATGTTACGCTCATGAATGTTTGCTTCCTGTTATGCATTTGCTTTGATATGCTGTGTATATGATTTCATGTTCTAAGTTGAAGTCTGGAAGGAAGAGGGAATGAGTTTCAATTGTTTCTCTATCTAAGTAAGAATTCCTGCAAGGAGTGTAGTGGAAGTGTCCACAAGGAGTGCGTCGACCAAGGAGTGTAGTGGAAGTGTCCACAAGGAGTGCATAATAAGAATTCGTGGTTGCGTCTCCGAAGCTTAGATAGTTTTACTTTGTTCTCATTTCCCCGTGGCGCGCTTTGGGCACAAGATTACGTAAGAGTGCTGTAAGGTAAAGTCTCAGGTTACGAACCCGGTAAAGGGATCGTCAGCAGAGGCGCAGGTCGTAGGGTCAGAGAAACTCAACACTTAGATGTGTTTGAAGGTTGTCGTAAGGAGTGCGTGCAAGGGTCTTTTGTAAAAGCTCAGGAGGGATAGGCCTTCAAATTCGTTGAAGGATAGCACAGAGAAGCTGCGACTTAAAGTTCGCAAGAGGTGTTGCAAGTTGCACGCAGGTGGAGGAGTTCATGGAGGAACACTTAGTCATTTCGTAGATTTCATCAGGAAGAACAGATGGTCGAAATTTTTCGAGGAGATTTCATGAAATTTCGTGGGCCGTTAGATCTTATGAAGGTGCAGGGGAGATACAGCGATGTATTCTCTAAAGGTTCAAAGCTCAGGAGGGGCAGGACTGTAGATCCGAGTCACGAGGACCGTCGGATTTACATGTGAAATCGTGCATTAGGGTTTTGTGGGTTGAAGTCCCGTGATTATAGCAGCAGGAATCGCGAAATCGCAATACGCGATATCCCGACGGTTACATAAACAGTGTGGGGCCATAGGAGTTGGTGACGTGGACAGGTGGCGCTTCATATTGGGGTTTCGCAGCGAGAAGTCCCGAACCATTGACATCAGGATTCGCGATATAGCGAAATCCGAAATCTCGACGAGGTGACAGAGTGTGGAAAAGTCAACTCGCGCATGTGTCGGGTAATTGGCATATCGAGACTCGGGAGTCGGAGTACCGAGTTGCTTGATATCGCGAGTGGCGAAATCATGATAGGGGAAAACCCCGATAGGAAGAAGTCAGCGTTGACTGGTTATCGAGTGTCGGGGATTCGAAAGTCCAATTCTCGACCACAGGCCCAGCGAAGTCGCGAAGTCCGATCCTCCGAGTGCAGAGAGGGGATCACGAGAAAAGTTATGTGGGTGCAGATTTCCAGATAGGGAAATAGAAGGACATTAGAGTTCTTCGGGCCAGTAAAGAAGAGAAGATCCTGTGAGCGGGCATGCTTGCGAGCGCGTGCTGCGTCAGAGTGGTATCAGAGCCTGATTCTTGTTTGTATATTTCAGACGAGGGAGGCATAAGAGGTAAAGAGCACTCTGATACACATCAAGTGGTATCAGAGCTTAGAAAAGAAGCTTCTTTGCTTTCTGTAGCAGGAAGAAGGGAGATTCACCATGCCGCCGAGAAGGAGAGATAGACAATCACCTGATCCAGAGGAGGAAAGGGAGACGTCCAAAGGAAGGGGTAGACAAGTGCAGAATCTAGAAGTAGAAAGAGATCTGCATAACATACGTGCCAGACTTGTGGACGTGGAGATAAGACAAAAATGCACAGCTGATGCAGGAGATATCAGTGAGTCCGAAAGTGAAGATGATGTTGGGCATGGAAACGAAGAAGTCACAATAGAAGATGCAACCAATGAACACTTGCTTAAGGCTGTTGCAAGAATGGGTGCAAGGGCGAAAATGGACATTCCAGTTTATGAGGGAAATCTGGATGTAGACGAGCTTCTAGACTGGATTAGAGCTCTAGACACATATTTTGACTATGAAGATGTCGAAGAGGACAAGAAGGTCAAGCATGCCGTCACGAGATTAAAATGACATGTAGCATTGTGGTGGGATGAACTACAAGCGGATAGGCATTGCCAAGGCAAGCAGAAAATTAAGAGCTGGGACAGGATGATTGCAAAGATGAAGGCAAAATCCATTCCCAGGGATTGTCAGATTACTTTGTTCAGGAGAATGTAGAACCTAAGATAGAAGATGATGTCAGTAAAGGAATATACTGAGGAATTTTACAGGTTGAATATTAGGGCAGGTCATCGTGAAAGCAATGATGAAAAAGTAGCTAGGTATATGAATGGCCTGAGATATGAGATTCAGGACGAGATGAGCATGTTGACCATACGAACGGTGGAAGATGCTTATCAGATGGATCTGAAAGCAGAAGAGAAGCTGAGCCGAAAACAGGGTCAAAGGGGCAGAGGCAGAGTCCAGTCCAGAGGCAAATCAGTTGCCCAGGAAAGAACCCAGAAGCCCAGGAATGACTGGAAGAAACCTGAGACACGGACAGAGAGAGGTGGAAGCTCATAGCGAGGGAAATATGTTGAACAGAGAGGACAACATACTGAGCAGAGGGGATATTATGCTGATAGTAACACTTTTCCTCGTACTAGAGGTAGGGGAAGAAGAAGAGGTGGAGTAATCACATGCTTCACATGTGGAAAGAATGGGCACAAATCTTATGAGTGTCCAAATAAAAAGAAGGATGTTGGAGAAGCTCACATTGCCGAAGCACAGAGGCGAGATGTTGAGGCAGAAGATGCTAAAGGTGGAAGATCGCTCATGATGCGAAAAGTCCTTTTGACACCTGAGAAAGAGGTGGAAAGTTCAGTCCAAAGGACCAAACTTTTCAGGACTGCTTGCAATACCAAGGACAGGGTATGCAAGGTCATTGTAGACAGTGGTAGCACGGATAATATCGTATCTACAGAGATGGTAGAAAAACTGGAGCTGGACACGATTGATCATCCAAGCCCATACAGAGTTTCTTGGCTACATAAAGGACACCAAGTAAATGTCACTAAACAATGCTTGGTTGAATTTAAAATAGGTGGATATAATGATAAAATCTTGTGTGATGTCATTCCTATGGATGTTTGTCATCTATTGTTGGGTAGACCATGGCAATATGACAGAAATGTGATTCATGATGAGAGAATGAACACATACACCCTAGAGAAGAATGGGAGGACACACATGTTGCTTCCAATTAAGGATAAGGAGGTGAAGCCTGAAGTAAGAAACACAGTACTTCTCATGAGTGGGAAGGAACTTCTTACAGAGGTTAAGAAGAAGGAGGATCTACAGTTTATTGTGGTTAGGAAACCAAGAATTGTTCTGACTAGCACAAAAGTGGATGGTTTACCAGAAGAGGTTCAGGAACTGCTGGAAGAGTTCGCTGATATAGTAGTGGATGAATTACCTCGTTCATTGCCACTGATTAGAAGTGTGAGTCACCATATTGATCTCATACTAGGATCTAGTTTGCCAAACAAATCCGCGTACAGATTGACGCCGCAGGAGAATGAAGAAGTTAAGAGGCAAGTCCAGGATTTGTTGGACAAAGGATTAGTCAGGGAAAGCTTGAGTCCATGTGTTGTTCCAACAGTACTCAGTCCAAAGAAAGACGGAGGTTGGAGGATGTGTACTGATTCAAGGGCGATCAATAAGATAACCATCAGGTACAGATTTCCATTGCCGAGGATGGACAATCTGATGGATTGCTTGAGTGGAGCAAAGTATTTTTCAAAGATTGATTTGAAAAGGGGTTATCACCAGATTCTCATGAGAGAGGGTGATGAGTGGAAGACAACATTCGAGACTAATGAGGGTTTGTATGAATGGCTTGTTATGCTGTTTGGCTTAACAAATGTGCCAAGTACCTTCATGAGGTTGATGAACAAAGTCCTGAAGGAGTTCATCGAGAATTTTGTCATTGTGTATTTGGATGACATATTGATCTACAGTAAGACAGTGGCAGAACATCTGAAGCATTTGGCTACAGTGATGCAGAAGCTACAGCAGGAGAAGCTGCTCATAAATATGAAGAAGTCCTCATTCATGAAGACAGAGCTCATTTATTTGGGTTTTTTTTATTTCTGCAAATGAGTTGAGGATGGTTCCAGATAAGGTTGAAGTAATCAAGAATTGGCCATCACCGAAAAATATTTTTGAGGTGAGAAGTTTTCACGGATTGGCTAGTTTCTACCGAAAGTTCATCAGGAATTTCAGTGGAATTAGTGCAGCAATGATGGATACAGTGAAGGAAAGACATAAATCTTTTCACTGGACATAAGAGGTTGAAAAGAGCTTCAATCTGTTAAAGAGGAAGATTACGGAACAACCGGTTTTGGTGTTGCCGGATTTCCAAAAGACATTTCAGGTGAAATGCGATGCAAGTGGATTTGCAATCGGGGCAGTCTTAAGTCAAGAAGACAGACCGATAGCATATTTCAGCGAGAAGCTGAATGAGGCAAAATTGAAATACTCCACTTATGATAAGGAGTTCTATGCTATCATACAGGCATTGAAGAAATGAAGGCATTACTTGATCTCGAAAGAGTTTGTTTTGTATAGTGACAATCATGCATTGCAGTTTGTGAATCAACAGGAGAAGTTGAATCAGAAACATGCCAAATGGGTTGAGTATATACAGAATTTCACTTTTGTGATAAAACACATTTCTGGTACTGCTAACAAATTTGTTGATGCTTTGAGCAGGAAGTGTTTGCTGTTGCAGGAGTTCAAAGTCAAAACGTTGGGTTTTGATGATCTCAGGGATATGTATGCAGATGATCCAGATTTTAAGGAGGCATATGAAGCGGCTGAGAATCTAGTTCTCAGAGACAGAAGCCCGTGGATAGAATACATGATCCAGGAAGGATTGCTATTCAGAGGTAATCAATTGTGTATTCCAAAATGCTCCATGAGGGAGAACTTGCTGAAAGAGAAACACAGTGGAGGATTGGCAGGGCACTTTGGTCATGAAAAAACATTCGCAAAGCTGAGTGAATCATACTTTTGGCCAGGGATGTGATCAGAGGTCAAGATATTTGTAGACAGATGCAGAATTTGCCAGCATTCGAAGGGAAGGAAGTAGAATGCAGGTTTTTATCAACCATTACACATACCTGAGAAGCCGTGGGATGAAATTAGCAAGGATTTCATATTGGGGTTGCCAAGGACGCAAAGAGGATTTGATTCAATCTTTGTGGTGGTGGATAGGTTTTCCAAAATGGCACACTTCATTCCATGTCAAAAGACCAGTGATGCGACTCACATCGCGAACCTGTTTTTCAAAGAGGTCATTCGACTTCATGGGTTGCCGAGAAGTATAGTTTCGGATCGAGACACCAAATTCATAGGGCATTTTTGGAGGACCTTATGGAAGACGCTGGGAACTAACTTGTTGTTTAGTTCGGCTTATCATCCTCAGACGGATGGACAGACTTAGGTGGTGAACAGGAGTCTGGGAGACTTGCTGAGAAGCTTGGTGACAGAGCACCATAGTAGTTGGGACAATATATTGCCACAAGCAGAGTTTGCGTATAACGACTCAGTGAACAAAAGTACAGGACAGAGTCCATTTCAGATTTTTTATGGCATACATGCAAGAGGAATTTATGAATTGATGGATTCAGAATAGAATGCAACTAGGAGCGCTAGTGCAGAAGATTTCGCAGAAGTGATGAAGGAACTTCACAACCGAGTGAAGGAGTGGTTGCAGAATTCAAGTCAGGAGTATAAGCGGAGAGTAGATCAACACAGAAGACAACTTCAATTCAAAGTTGGTGACTTGATTTTGGCACATCTGAGAAAAGAAAGATTCCTGAGAGGAACATAAATAAGATGAAGATGAAGAAAATCAGACCATGTAGGGTCTTGAAGAAATGTGGGGCAAATGATTACGAGATTGAATTACCCGATGGGATCGGAATTTCTTCGATATTCAATATCTCGGATTTGTACCCATATAGAGCTGGGGAAACAGAGACTGGAGATGAGCAGCCAGTAATCCAGTGGATAAAGCAGATGCCAGTTGCGGATAAGCCACAGATGGAACGCATACTGGATAAAAGAATTGGCAAGAGGACCAGGCGAAAACAATACTTTGAGTATCTGGTCAAATGGAAGAACCATCCAGTTGAAGATGCCAGCTGGGAGAATGAAGCAAAGATACAGAAGCATGGGTAGACCGTGCAGGAACTCATGGACTGGAGCCCATGAAATTTTTCAAGCGAGGGAGTATGATGCAGGAGCATCTCCCACATCAAGCGAGCTAGCACGGAAGAAATCGGACAGCTGGACAAGCGCCAACACACATTTTGAAATTGCCTTGAAGTTGTTATGCCATCTTAAATGAGCCATTAAGATGAGACACACTTGTATTATCTAATCGGGACCTTGAGCCTTACGCTCTCGTCCTTAGTAGGTAGGAGGCATTTAAAGTAGTTAATGCAGGTAGATAGAATTTAATTCTAGATTAGACTGTTTGAGAGCACAAGAGGGAAACGGGATATAGACACCCTCATTATGTATTGTATCATTAGATTGGAAGAATTCTGGAAAAGGAAGGAAGAGCAAGCAGAGAACTGTGTAAGAACACCCATGTACAGACATTTGGATTAATGGAAAGCTTTGATTCAAATTCACGGTTTGTGTTGTTCTCGGTGTATTGATGTTACACTCATGAATGTTTACTTCCTGTTATGCATTTTCTTTTATATGCTGTGTATATGATTTCATGTTCTAAGTTGAAGTCTGAAAGGAAGAGGGAATGAGTTTCAATTGTTTCTCTATCTGAGTAAGAATTCTTGCAAGGAGTGCAGTGGAAGTGTCCACAAGGAGTGCGTCGACAAGAATTCAGGGTTGCGTCTCTGAAGCTCAGATAGTTTTACTTTTGTTCTCATTTCCCCAGAAGTGCAGTTGGGCACAGGAGTCGTGCAAGGAGTGCGCAGGCAAGGTAATGTCTCAGGGTTGCGAACCTGAGTAAGGTGCGAAGGACTGCTGCCACATGAGTGCGTAGGGTCAGAGAAACTCAACACTTAGATGTGTTTGAAGGTTGTCGTAAGGAGTGCGTGCAAGGGTCTTTTGTAAAAGCTCAGGAGGGATAGGCCTTCAAATTCGTTGAAGGATAGCGCAGAGAAGTTGCGACTTAAAGTTCGTAAGAGGTGTCGCAAGTTGCGCACAGGTGGAGGAGTTCACAGAGGAACACTTAGTCATTTCGCAGATTTCATCAGGAAGAATGGACGGTCAAAATTTTTCGAGGAGATTTCGCGAAATTCTGTGGGCCGTTAGATCTTGTGAAGGTGCAGGGGAGATACGACGACGTATTCTCTAAAGTTTCAAAGCTCAGGAGGGGCAGGACCATAGATCCGAGTCACGAGGACCGTCGGATTTACACGTGGAATCATGCATCGGGGTTTCATGGGTTGAAGTCCCGTGATTATAGCAGCAGGAATCGTGAAATCGCGATACGCGATATCTCGATGGTTACGTAAACAGTGTGGGGCCACAGGAGTTGGCGATGTGGACAGGTGGCGCTTCATATCGAGGTTTCGCAGCGAGAAGTCCCGAACCATTGACATCAGGATTCGCAATATAGCGAAATCTGAAATCCCGACGAGGTGACAGAGTGTGGAAAAGTCAACTCACGTGTGTGTCGGGTAATCAGCATATCGGGACTCGGGAGTTGGAGTACCGAGTTGCTTGATATCGCGAGTGGAGAAATCGCGATAGGGGAAAACCCTGATAGGAAGAAGTCAGCGTTGACTGGTTATCGGGTGTCGGGGATTCGAAAGTCCAATTCTTGACCACAAGCCCAACGAAGTCGCGAAGTCCGATCCTCCGAGTGCAGAGAGGGGATCGCGAGAAAATTTCTATGGGTGCAGATTTCCCAATAGGGAAATAGAAGGACATTAGAGTTCTTCGGGCCAGTAAAGAAGAGAAGATCCTGTGAGCGGGCGTGCTTGCGAGCACGTGCTGCGTCATTGATGGTTGAACACATCTTCTCAATATTGTATTCATGCACATTCTATATAGGTTCACTACTACTATTTTGGATCATAATGATTTATGTGCTAGGATTCTTTATTTTGGAACGTTCACTACTTAAGATGCTTTACCATATTCAAAGAAGTGATATACATCCTCCAAGTACCCAATTGTTGTCTAACCCTAAAACAAGTTAGCATTGGGGAAGTCTCCTTCCATCTGTTTCTCCTCTACTCCATCCTAAACAAATGGTCTAGTCCCTCATGGGTATTTATGTGTTTCACAAATATTTCCAAATCATATTCTTGAAGAAGCATCAACAATCTGCATAATCATCCAAACAAGATGGTCTTGTTTACATTATCTAATGATCCACATAGAAATGAAATTTGTTAGCTAAAATATAATGTTTAGAATTTTATAATGTGTATATCATACCCAAGTCTTCCCTTTTTGTTGTGCTATAGTTCCTCTCTAGTAAGTGAGGGTCTCCTACTATCAAAGCATATCAAGTGATCAATGGAATTTTCTCGTGGTTGTGTTAGAATAGTTCTGCTAACTATCCTTATTTTTTATTTTGTTTTTTCCCTAGTTTTTTCCTCAAAATAGGCAAGTCGATCAAAAGCTAATATCCTTAGAGAAAAGGGAATGTTTCTCTTTTTAGAAAACATGTCCTTTTTTGGGAAACATTCCTCACTGCATTCCCCTAAAAAGGGAACATTGAGGAAGCATACCCTTTGGATTTCCCACATCCTATAAATGTGGGGAGTGTGTCCTCTATCCTTAGGTGTGTGTCCCATGTAACACTTCATCCACATGTACATTGAAGATTTTGTCCCAATCAAGGAACTTCAAGATAAGTCCTTCAATAATTTCAAAATTCCTTTGGTATTCCTCCATTCATTAGAATGATGTATCCTTTTTAAGTGACATCTCCAATAAGTATTATGTCTTGGCACATTCTTTGACAAATTTTCTCTAGTTCTATATGTGGCTCAAAAAAGACTTGATTTTGCATGGGCTTACAAGTGGTTCCAAATCTCTTATTACTTTTATCTTATATGGATCTACTACCATGCCTTCCTTAGACTATATGCCCTAAACATTTCCCAAAATTGTTATAAATAAAAATCATATTTAGAATTTAAATGAATTAGGACTTATATGTATAATAAACATCGTAGTCTAATTGTTCTATGGAATAATTATTTTTCAGCAATATTTCCCGAGGACTTTTCCTAAAATCTGGCAAGAAATTGTTAAATCGACATATTTGAGTGATTATTTCTGCATAATCTGAGTGCCCCAAGGATTTTTCAACACATTGAATCCATTATGCATTCAGAAATAGATTTTAAACAACAAAAAATAGTAATTTCTTGCAGATTTGTATCATTGGATTTCGATGAAAAAAATCATTTCGTAGAACAGTTAGACAACGTCTATAATAAACTCTAACCAATAAAGTGATGTAATAATGGAGCATTTAATGTAGTAATTAATACGTAGGTATTTTAGATTTATGTAATGCATTCATCCTCTCCCCTAGTAGTATAATGAGGCATTGCATCTTCTAATGTATGAATGAATTCACTCTTTTTCATTTGTAATGTGTATTCTATTCACACTTGTGTATAAAACCAACATGGTATCAAATTCCACTGTGGAGAGAAGAAACAGACGTAGAAACAAGTGAAGGAGATGAGTAAGCACCAAAGAATTATAACCCCAGGTACTAGGGCAGTCGATCAATGTGGGGTTTAATCCCCAACTGAGCACTAGTTCAAATCATGTGGACATCTTTATACAACTCAACCCTCCTTAGAACTATCAATTCATGGAAAAACAGAAAAGCACCAAGGCGTTGTGCACACAATTGGATAGAGGATAAAAGGGGAATGATATCTCTGTGTAGTGAGTCAAAGCACTATATATGTGGTATCTAATGAAACCTTGAGAACTATGGGAATTCATAGGTCAAGAACACACCCATTAAAATATTGCAGAAGGCAGGTCAATGAAAGAGAGAAAGGGATCAGGATAGTGAATGTGCCACCAGTCATGGTTAGAAAAAGGATGATGTGGACCACGAATCAGGACTGTAATGTGAGACATCATTGTAAAATAGAAGACAAGTGGTTAAAGTGAATAAGGTGCAAATTTGTCACTAGCGTAGATATTACCTGTCAAACCACGAAAGAATAGAGTTGGGTTAGAGTCGCCATAAGAAGTTAGTGGGGTCACATAGAGGTGTAGCCACCAAGTGAGCCACCAGATAATTCAACATTGGCAGGGAATAATCCATCCTTGCCTATAGGGTGATGGATCCCACAAGGAATTAACAAAGGGTTACGTTGGCATGAGTCACCAGTAGCTCGCTTGGAAAGTTTGAACGTGTGCAAAGAGATAGAGGGGTCCTTTTGACAACAAAGGGAGGAATAAATTAACAAGTAGAAAGAAACATAACACCTTCCTATGCAAGTTTTAGTAAGACCTTGAGAAATACTAGTGCTAGTAAAGATCTAGCATTTAAGCAGTTGTACACTAAGCTCTTTAGCAAAACAAAACAGGTGGAAAAAAATTGTTTAGGAATAGCAGTTTGAATGAGATTTATGAGGTGGCACTTGTAGTAAAGTTTAAAAGCAAGGAAACAAACAAAGGAAAGAGATTGATGTAAATAAAGAGTCAAAAAGTAAATATAGAAAAACTATTAAATTATTTTCCTATGGCAAGTCAGGTCATATAAGCAAAACTTGTAGAAAGCGGTTGTGGGATGAAAAGCACAACCAAGAGAATTCTTCCAATAAACAATGTAAAAAGAAAAAGAAGGGTTCTAACTTATATGTGTCCATGGCCAGAAACAAGGATTCAAAGAGTGGTATGGATGATTGCTATGTTGTAAGGGGCATCTAGAAATTTTACTTATGGTATTGATCGATATGATGATTTTGTAGAGGATAAATCTCAATCTTATTGTCTTTCGTTCAGTGGTGGAAAAGAATATAGAGTTATAGGAAAATGAAATGTTGTACTTTACCTAAGAGGTAAGAAGGTAATAATCAAATATGTATATAATGTTCCTTGTTAAAAGAAAAATCTACTTTTGATTAGTATTATAAAGCATAACTTGCATTTACATATAAATTTCAACAATAATAAGTGTTTTAATGTTGATAAAAATAGCAAAAAGATGGTATTTACTTCGAGTGTGGAAAAGTGGGGTTTATTTTGGTAGATAGAAGTTGAGAATGAAATATTGGTTCAGCAGAAACATGGCTATAATTTCACCAAAAAATGGGCTATGATGCTTAGGCCAAAGAGATGTCAAGTGAGACAAATTGCAAAAAATGAAGAGCCAAAAGATGTTATTGTTGAAACAAGTCTAAGTCAGTGAAGAAAATAAGGAAAACAATAGGTATATAATGTGTTATCTGTTGTAATTCATAAGAAGAAGACCCTTGGGGAGGGTGAAATTGAAGTGATAAATAAAAATAACCTCGAGGGTGAAGATGAAGTGGTAAAATTAGGTGATGCTTCTTCAAAGAAGAAAATACAAAATTTTGATATATTGGACTACCAAGACATCGGAGGAGGTGAGTTTAGTGAACAAGACAGAGATCTATGTCAGTGGTGGAAAGGATGACTATCTATTTAATATAAACTCTCATCTTTCCTACAAGTCAATGGTTAGAAAAAAGGATGGCGATGTAAATTGTACTTCATCAACCTTGCCGGATATAGTTCACTTCTAGTCACTATTTTGAAGATTTTATCTTTTGAACTACATATGTCTTGTTTGTCCAAAGCTTTTGTCTTTTTTTATTTTGAAAAAGCATGTAAAATGACCATTATGGGAGGGCGTTAGAGTTAATGGTCATATTTAGATCTTAAATGAATTAGAACTTAGACATACAATAAAGTCTCACCAATAAAGTGATGTAATAATGAGACATTTAATGTAGTGGATAATAGTTAAATATTTGGGAGTTATGTAAATTAAATCCTCATTTCCCCTACTATGTAATGATGTGCATGATCTAATATATGAATTAATCCACTCTCTCATTTTTAATATGTATCGCATTTACGCTTGTTTGTGTAAAAACCAA
>SNQJ01S0209982.1:0-16034 GCA_010110895.2 Picea sitchensis
GTGTTGAGACTTCACCTTGATAGTTATGGGTAGCACCACCTCCTTTGGCTAAAGATGCAACAAGTCCTACCATTTTGCCTAGGTATGCACCACTCCATATTACCAAACCTAATTATCCATCCATGCCGATGGGAGACTATTAAATTATATGCCCAAATTCCGCAGTGAGAGAGAGGCGATGTATGCAGTGAAGAAAATGTGGATGCTTTCTATAGTTATGCTGGAAACCTTAATAATGAAGAAGAAGATGTTTGGACCACAGTCTTTGTCCACAGCCTAGATAGCCATTCTAGGAAATGTTTCAAAGAACTCCTTGTTGGTTCCATAGCTGGAATCGAGTAATTGGATGAGACATTTCTAAAACATTGGGGTGAAAGAAGAGATTTGTCTACTATATCAAGATTGAGAAACAGACAAACAAAGTGGTAGGTCAGTCCTACGATTTCACTAAGAGATTTAACCCGGATGTATGGTAAAATACCAACATAGATAAAACCTTCATATGCTTCATAGAGATCACATACTTTGATACTTTTTATTTCAGTTGCAGCATTGTTGAGAGAAAGGAGGTCACCAAAATTATCTCTCATGCAAGATGTTGCCTTTGAGGTGGAATCAAATATCCTAGCCTCCCAGAAGAGGAAAGGGGTCTACGATAGAAAGTAGGGGATTAGGCTTCATCTTCATCAAGTGCTGATTCGAAATTTGATAAAATGGCTAAGATGCTAGAATCTCTAAACTCTGAGATATCTAAACTCAAAATTCAAAATAAGCAGCCTGTCAAGGGAAGAGGCATATGATTAGCATAGAATCGAATCAAAATCCCAACAACCCAGGAGATATAATCCAACCAACTCGAGATCTTACAAAGAAAATAACCATCTTGAAGATTAGAGAATAAAGGTCCCTCTTCCAAATGTTGTGATGGACGAAGATGAGAAATTGAATATCAAGAAGGTGGATAATATAACATTCATTGTGTTGGAGAGAGACAGGGAAATCTTATCTAAAACAACATGACTATGAGGAATCATTGATGACTGAACAGACAGAAGATAATATTGTTGATGATGGCATTTTCACGACTGAAGACAAGAATAGATATAACCTCCAACCAAAATCTGATATTGCTCAAAAGGATGCACCAGCCTCTCCCAAAAAGACTGTTGCCCCTGTTAAGAAAAAAGATCAGACATTGGAGAATCAACAAACAAATCCTTGAAGGTGAAAGCATTGGCTCCTCCCAAAATTGCTTACATCAAGGGAATCAAACTCGAGAAAGTTGTACTCTTGTTAAAGCGACAAAGCAATGAGAATCTCCCTTTGAATCGGGTAAGGTTTTACGATAAATCTTTATAAAGTTCCATTTTCATTCAATTTTGAGGCTGAAATACACAAAATTAAAATTCCTATTCCTCTAGTAGAGTTAATGAAAAATGAAATGTTCAAAGGGATATCCTCAAAACTCTACATCCCCAATCTATATCCCCTTCTACTGATATCCTCAACATATGTAATTACAATGTATAGATGGAAAAGGAGTAAGTGGATAGTAAAGTTGATTGAATTTGATGTTGAAATTAAACCCGCAAAACTTGTGAAGGGTGGGGCCTTGCAGAAGAAAATTGCAGTACACTTTCGAAATAAATTTGAGTAAGTATTAATCACGTGGATAGATTAGATCCTGAGAGGATAAGGAAAGGTGAAAGAAATGCAATTCTTAAGCTCCTAGCTGATTGCAAATGGATACGATCCCGCATTATTTATTTTCTGCCGGACTATCAGATCCATCGAGATTTGACAAAAGAAACACAAGGAAGAACTTTGAAGCTAAAATGCAAAAATTTACATCAATGGCAACTTATTGTTATGGAAAAATCCAATGAGTTTATTGAGGTGCATAAGCCAAGAAGAAGAAACTAGGTCATGATTGAATTTCATAATAGTGAATATGGGGGACATCACTATTGGAAAACCTTGCATAAAATCTTAAGGTATGGTTACTACTGGGCATCCTTATTTTCAAATGCGTAATGCGTTTGAGAGAACATGTGACAAGTGTCAAGATTTGAAGGCAAAGAACAACAGTAAGTCCCTTCCCCTCAAACCTATAGTGGTCACATGGCCTTTCCAGTGATTGGGGCCGGACTTCATAGGTGAAATTCACTTGCCTTCTAGTGGTCAGCAACGGTGGATCCTTGTTGCCACCGAATATTTTACAAAGTGGATTGAGTCTATTCCCACCCAGTGCCAATCATCTTTGTCATCATAAAATTGCCTATACTGATAAAACATATTTGTCAGATTTGTCTTCCCTAAGAGAATAGTCACTAATAACACTGCTGCATTCAAAGATAAACCTCTGGTAAAAAATTATGTGAAAATTTGGGAATCAAATGGGTGCATTCCTTTGCTTACTATCCTCAAGGGAATGGCCTAGATGATTCATCAAACAATAGTTTAGTCGGGATTATAAAGAAGGCTGGCAGACAAAATGCCAGGAGAATTTGGGATTCAAGATGGAGGTTGCTTTGTGGGTGTGGGGGTTACATGTAAGAAATCAAGTTGGTACATCTCCTTTCAAGGTTGTATATAGTGCTGAGGCCATATTTCCTATTGAACTTGCATTACCGGTTGCAAAGTTTTTACAAGAAAATGATTCTGAACCAAGTGATTTGACCCAGAGAATTCATAATTTGGTAGAGCTACAACAGGATAGAGAGCAACTACTTGATAAAGCGAAATTGCATCAAGAAAGAGTCAAAGAAACTTTCGACAAGAAGTCAAATCAAATGTCTTCAAAGACATGGAAGTTGAGTCTTAAGTGGGATCTTGACAAAATGAGAGAAGGGGAAACCGCGACAAATTTGAGAATCTACGGACAAAGTCCTTTTGTGTCATAACGGTCTTGAGAACAATACCTTTGTTCTCCAAAATCTTCGAACCCAAGGTAGTAGGTGGCCCTTTCTTGTTTGTGAACCCTATTTTTCATAGGGCTTTTCTTAAAATCCACTGTTCTACTTGTACATATTGTTTTTTAGTTCTATTTTCTTTGTTTTGTCATGAATAACTCCATGCCCAATGGGACACTAACAAAACTTTTCATATTTCTTTTTTAATTTTGTAATAAAGGCTACGGAGTCTACAGCTAGGTTCTTGGTCACCTCATGGCGAGGTGCCCATCCCAGTTAGAGCCAAATGTTAGCTCTCAAAATGAATCCATCACCATGGTTTCATTTTGTGGTTGATAGCATTGCTATTGGTAGTTTTTTCAAATTGGTTTTGATTTTTTCTAGCTGCGAGACTTAGGTTTTGATTTTTGTCTTAGAAATAAGGCGACCCATAAAGGTCTTCTCTTTGAAATTTTCATAAAATTATTTCAACAACTAATGCATGTTTTAAGGATGATGGTTAGCTGGTGAAAGTGGCTATTTTGAATAGCTAAGGAGAATTTCTCACGAGTTGTGCGATGGTGGCTTGTTGATGGTTTTTCTTGGTGAGGGAACTCTCCGCGGGTTGCTTGTATTTGAGTGAAAGCGGTGGTTTTCAACGGTGAGGAGCACCTCTCCACATGAGCCATTAGTAGGTGGCTAGCAGGGGATCAAGTTTATCCACGTTTTAAAATCTAATGATGATACGTTCATCCCACGTCATGCAATCAAGTATGATGCATTGGTGAAAGTGGATAATCATGGAAACTCGAGTTGCATGTCTAAATTGGATTGCAAAGCGGATCTCGTTCAGTAATTCATGCTTCACAATCATGGCATTGGAAATTGCGAATTTGAATCCATCATCATGGAATGCAGAATAGTACCCTACTTGGTGACGACATGCGTCGGTTCCTTCACCATTTTCCCAACCGCATCACTCCACAAATGTATGCCTAAGTTTTTAATTTTTGAAAGGCGGATCAATTACTTTCACAGTACATAAGACCTCATTAGAACAACGAGATTCACGGTGTTTGGTGTGCGAAGTGTTTGGTATTTGGATGCGCCAAAATGGCGAGAGCCAGAAGTAGCTCATTATTGAGAGAAAGGAATTGAATGATCTATCCTTCTCTGAGAGGCGCACCGGAGGAGTGCAAATACACTTCTTAAATCACGAGGGTTGTATGGGTAGCATGTCGAGAAGTACAGAATGGTGCATCACCAATCAACAGAGGCTTTGCTAAAACATTTTGATGGGAATAAAAGGCATGTCGGGTCCTTGGAGATCCACTTTGTGTATGAAGCTTCCATTCTTTGCCAGCGACAAACACCAAGATCGGGCAAAAGTTGGTTCAAAACTACTTCCACCAAAAACTTAAATTTCAGAGCATATTTGAAGGAAGAGTTCAAGCATAGTGCATGGAAGAAGAGCATGCAGGTTTCCTATCTAGAAGAGGAGTGACAGGATTTGTTTAAGAAGGCATCCAAATCTACATAAATTCAGAAGGCAGGTATGACAAAACAATGTTGTATCACTTCAAGCTCTTAGACCATTTCATGGAAGTGAAACTCTCTAAATCTACCTTTCTTCTTGCACAGAGCTTAACTAAGGTACGTAAAGATTAGAGTTGAACCTCTAAGCATGAAGAACACTCTTTGCCACTTTTGCCTTATTAAATTAATAATCCTAGAGGAGCTTGGACAAAAAGGAAGGACACAGCAGCATTTTTCTGCTTTTTGGAGGCTTTGAAACTCAAACTGACCGGAGTGGATATTGAACAAAGGAGAAATTTGGAAAGAAACAATTGAATCCTCAAGTAGCTGGGAAGAGGGATAGCCCTTACAAGACCTCGGAAGATGATCTCACGGTGTAGAAATCTGCGGAGTCAAAGAAAAAATTGGTTTTTTAAACTACTACAGAGCAGCTTACAGAAAAGAGAACAAACATCTTAAACCTGCCATATACAGAATCAGAACCATAGAAAGAAGATGAGAGCCCTGTCGTTAAAATCCCTGAACACTCCATTAAATTTGCACATGATTGTGATACCTTTACTCACACTGAGGAAGAGGAAACATCAAAGAGCACTAAGTCAAAAAACCTCAGAAAATCAAACATCTCAAAGAAGTGATTGCTCAACAAGAAGTCTTAGAGAGGGTAATAAAGGAAATATACAAGAAGTTGTTTGATAATTTTGAAGAAACCAGTAGTGATTTGAAAATGTAAAACAAGTAGGAGTGTCAAGGAAAAGAAAAGGAAACATAAAATCACCAAAGACTATACTTGAGTCTATGAATTTGGCTAATAGCGCCTCAAAGGGAAAATCAGGAAAAATTGGAAAGCAAAGAAAAAATCCACACACCCCAGTTACAGAAGTGCTTGCCTGCTTGCTCAGGTTTTTGTAAACATGCAAGGGGATAAAACAAAGACACATTGAGTTTTTGAAGGAATCCTGCATTTTTGAGGTGAAATTTCATTTTGGGCTAAGGGAGAGCTTTCACCGGTGCCTGGCAATTTTATGACGAGTTAAGGCTGTGGTAGCTTTCACTAGCTAACCAGCGAATCATAAAGTGAGTTAGCTGGTGAAATATGGAAAAGCATTTTTGAAAGCTAATTACGGGGCAGGTCATTTTTCATAGGTTATAAAAAGGTTCCAGAGTATCAAGGGATAAAACTTTCTCGAAAAGACTTTGCATTAGAAGTTAGATTTGGAGTTTTTAGGAACCACATGCTTCAAACAAATCTCTAAGTATCTACTATGAACAGCTGAAGAAATCCAATTTGCCAAGACGATTGCCTGCATGTTTCATGACACCACATATTCTAGAAGTTGAAGAATACAGATGTCGAATTTTTAGATTGAAGACAATTCGAATGTTGTTTTAGTCATTAAGTCTTTATTATCAAAGTTGTTTAGTTAGATTTGGATTGCTTTTATTAATCTGAGATCAGGTTTTAGGATCTTTAAAATTGATTGTAAATGGCTATAAATGCCTATCTTTTCTAAAACAGAGTTCCAAGCGGGAGAGATTTTGTGCTCTTGTATAGACTCTTTTTACGAGAAATAAGTTAGTTTCCTTTCGTTTTCAATATCGAGAAATATCCATTTTCTGCTACGTACTTTGTTTTGAGTTTATTTTAACCTTATGAAGATTTTTATCTCTTTATTGAGCTCATAGACTTGAAGTAAAGAATTTCTTTCTATCTTACATTAATCCCTACATTCATTTGTATTTTGCAATCAAAGATATAGTCTTTCTTCACCCACCATTTCAATTACTTGTCTGATTATTGTTTCCCTACACAAAACCTTTACTTCTTTAAATGTGTGATTATTTGTTTATTACATTTATCATTAAAGACCCCATTGTCCAAACATATCTACATTATTTCTAAGTTACCAAGCATCTTTAGTTTACAACCCTAAGGAGTTTCTTGGAGTGATAACAAATTGGCTATTGCCGGGGAGATGAAATTCAAGCTCTGCTTTCTGGGATACGACAGGCCTTTGATCTTTGATGATAGACAAAGATTAGAATTTTTAGTTAGTTATGATATCTATCTGAAGTGACTCCACAAGTTCATCATGGCTCCTAAGAGGATTAGTACTAGGGTGAATCCTCAAGAATCCCCTGCCACTCCAGTGTCCAATCCATAACTAATCCTCAGGAAAGGAAAGACAATTCAATTTCAAACTTCAAGATCAGATACAAAAAGTAATCCTCTTTTCAGTTCTGGAAAAACTACTACAGAAAAATTTGAGTTCTTTAGGAGGCATTGATGAAAAACAGCGGTAAATTTTGTGAAAGGCAAATTCTTTTTCGATCAGCAGAGAAAAATCCTATGATGATAAATTGATAGATTTAAAATTTGAGTTGAAAAATTTTACCCAAGACTTTAGAAAGAAGCCACAATTCTTGCTTCCTTAAATTATCTTCATTCCTCAAACAGCTTTCAAGAGATCATTTGAACATACTAGCCTCCTTCTTTGTTGAATCCTCCTCCAAACTTCTCTGGCCAAGGTGAAGGAAATTTATTTGGATGGCTGCAGACCCTACAGAACTCTTCATCGGAGACCTCTTTCACATTACCAGAATGTGCTTCTCTTTCGCATTCCTCCAGTGTTGAATACTTGAAAAAGAAACCATCTTTTTTTCCTCACCCTTGATAGTTATGGTGCACCACCTCCTTTGACTAAGATGCAACAAATCCTAGTTTCTAGGTATGCACCACTCATATTACACAACCCAATATCATCCATGCCAGCCGGAGATTCTCCAGTATATGCCCCAAATTCAGTGAAGGCTGATGTGTCACCATTGAAGAAGAACATATTGAAGCACTATGGAGTTATGCATAGAACCTTAATATTGAAGAAGAAGATATTTGGACCGCAGTCTTTGTCCAAAGCCTAGATGGCCATGCTGGGAAATGGTTCAAAGAACTCCCCGCTGGTTCCATTGCTGGAATCAAGCAATTGGATGAGACATTTTTAAAACATTTAAGGGGTGATAGAAGAGATTTTTTCTACTATATCACATAATTGAGCACGAAACAAAGTAGTGGGTCAGTCTCTGATTTCACTAAGATATTTAATCGGATCTATGGTAAAATACCAGCAGAGATAAAACAACCGGATGCTTACGCCAAAATCGCATATTCTGATGCTTTTGACTCGGATTTCTTCTTATTGTTGAGAGAAAGGAGGTCACCAACATTATCTCTCTCATGCAAGATGCTTCCCATGAGGTGGAATCAAATATTCTAACCTCCCAGAGCGGAAAGGAGATTCTGATAGAATAAGGTCGAGGAATGAGGCTTCATATTCATCAAATGTCTTTGATCGAATTTGATAAAATGGATACAAGATCACTACTAGAGTCTCTAACCTTTGAGATATATAAACTTAAGATTGAAAATAAGTAGTCTGTGAAGGGAAGAGGCACTTAATGTTCTGCAAGCAGGAATCCGAATCAAAATCCAGCGACTTAGGAGAAATAATGTCGACCAACTCGGATCTTGCAAGAGAAAGAACCCTCTGAGAAGATCAGAGGATAAAGGTCCTCTTCAAAATGTTGTGATGGATGAGATGAGGGTGAATATACAGAAGGTGGAGAAGATAACATTCATTGTGTTGGAGAAAAGACAGGGAAATATTATCTAACACAACGACTATGAGGAAGCATTGATAGTGAGCAGACGGAAGATAATCTTATTGATGATAGCATTTTCACGATAGAAGATAAGAATAGATACAACCTACATTGAAAATCGTCTTGATCAACAAGATACGGTACTCTCCCGAAAAGATCACAGCCCTTGTTAAGAAAAAATATCAGACATCAAAGAATCAGCAAGCAAATCCTTCCAAGGTGAAAGCATCAACTCCTCCCAAAAGAAATTGCATACATCAAGCATCAAACTCTAGAGAAGTCGACCTCTGTTGAACAGCAGAAGCGATGAGGCTCCTTGAATCGAGGTAAAGGATTTTTCTAATAAAGCGATAAAGTCCATATTCATTTAATTTTGAAATTTGAAATACAAAATTATCAATTTCATTTATTCCCTCTGATGAGTTTATGAAGAATGATATGTTTAAAAGGGATATCCTCATAACTTCAGATCCCCAATATGTATCCCTTTCTGCCGATATCCTCAACATATATGATGAAAATCCAACCATTACTTTGGGCCAAATGATATAAGACGGAGATGAAAGTTGTCCTCTCTTTTGCATCTCTCTAAATATTCATGAGAAAGCTCTTGCCTGGCCCCATTTGTTGGACTCCGATTAGCAGCACAACTTGATGCCTAAGGTTTTCATGGATGATCTTGGGTTGGAGATCACCAAGTATTATCATGATATTTTCTCTTTTGACTCTCGAAAATTCAAATGTCTTGGGATGATTAAAGATTTGGCCGTAACCTTAACTTAAGCATCCATGAGACTATGGTGATGGATATAGTGAAATTGGGTGACATACCTCCAAATTTGGATGTCTACTATCAAGATTGTGGATGAAGAGGCTAGGTGGAAATCTTCAAATGGATCTCTCCTAAATTACTATCCCTGTTTTCGGAAGTGAATAGAAGAAGGCTATCTCTGAGGAATCTTAGTTGGCATATGTAATCAGTGGTGAGAAAAATCCATCCAATCATCTATCTATTAGATTACGTGCAATTATGGGATCTTGTATTTTGCAAATTGATGATTCATTACGAAATGCATTGCTTCTCGAGGAAAGCCCACAGTTTAGACCAAAGTTCAACCCACAAAATATGACTGACAATCTTTTGGACCATGTTCTTTGATGGTTCTTGCACTAAAGAATGAGCAGGAGGAGGAGTGGTATTGATTTCCCCTTCTAAGAAAACTTCTCATTTGTCCCTTAAACTTGATTTTAAGTGACTAATAATATTAATTATGAGGCACTACTTTAAGGGCTGAATGTAGCCAAAAGAAGGAAGATTAAAAAATTACGGTGTTTGGAATCTGGTTGATTATTGACAGTGAATAAAGTCCTTTCAAACAAAATAGGGATGAAGCTCTGAGAGATGAAGTGTTGAAGGCAATTCGTGATTTTGTAGATTTTAAAATTTCATATGTACCCTAGAGCAATATGAATGAATTATGGTTGATTCATTAGCTATGTCGGCTTGTGTTTTCATACCCCCTCCGCCTCATAAATTAACTTACAAAATTCAAGTTAAATATAGGCCCTCTCTCCTGATAATGTAAAGATTTTTGGAAGGTTTTTGAAGGCGATGCTGAACTCACTAGATTTCTTGTAGTGATAGATGAGTTTGTAGATCTATAGATTGATCAGGAGAACGAACATGACAATAAAATTGAAAAACCAAATTTGGAAGCAAAAATCACGTACATGAAATGATCAATTGTCCACCAAAAAAATTCCTAAAGGTTTGGTCTCTTTGTAAAGGCTATTCGATAACAATGATGAGGTTGTCAAATTGGAAAGTGGGGAAAAAGATTCTGAAGTTTTGCAGTATAATGTAGTTATTGAACAAGATCCTAAATATGTCAACTTAGTGTCACATTTGAAAGAAAAAAGAAGTGATTATGGAGGAGTGCCTAAAGGAGTTTGCGGACATCTTCGCTTGGCAGTTTGATGACTTGAAGACTTTTGACATTGAGGTAATTCAACATAAGATTCCCTTGAATAAAGACACCAAGTATTCGAGGAATGAGGAAACTTAGATCCTTCAACCCTTGTTGCTTCCTACAATGGAAAGGAAAAGTAAATAACTATTGGATGCCCGCATCATAATACCTCTCAGATATGTGGGAATGGATTAGAATCTTATGCTAGGTCGGGAATACAAGATGGGGAGATCGGACTACTAGCGTCAACGGAAATTTGAATAAATTGCTACAGGAAGGAACTGACTACCCTCTGCTTAAAATTGAACATATTACTACTTGAGAAGGTGTGGGATCAAAAGGTGATGTATTTTATTGATGGATTTGGATACAACAGTTAAGCATCCATCGGATGATAAAGAAAAGAATGCTTTTACCACTCCATAGAAGTGCGTTTATGTGAAGATTCCCTTTGGATTGATGAATCACGGGGCGACATTTCAAAGGAGCAATGGATACTTTCGTTGGAGAGAAGATAAATTTGTCTTGATATATCTCGATGATATCATTTTTTTCTCAAGCAGCCATGAACTTCATTTGCATCACTTAAAATGGACATTTCTAAAATGTCAGTGTAGCGTTTCTCTTAATCAAAATCAATTTTTTTCACTTAAGGAAGGGAAATTAATTGGGCATATTGTTTCAGCGGATGGGGTAAATATTGATCCAAAAAGAGTAGAAGCCATTACAAGTTTTTCTCTTCCTAGATCAAAGAAAGGCATTCGGTCTTTCCTTGGGACTATAAACTTTATCGGAAGGTTTATAGTAAACTTTGCAAAACTCACAAAACATATTACTACTATGATGAGGAAAGACTCTGAGATAAAATGGAATTTGAAGCGGCCGGACACTTTCAATGCCATCAAAGGTAATAAAACAACCCTGTTTGATCATTACTGATTTCTCGAGGCGATAGATTTCCTTCTTAGTAAGGTATTGAGGGACACATAGGTAAAGTATGATTTGTTGGAGAAACAAGCATATGGACTTATCAATTCATTGAAAGCCTTCATAGTTTACATCCTTCAATCCAAGGTAATAACTTACGTACCCTCCAGTTTAGTCAAAGATGTGTTGATACAGCCCGACATAGATGGAAAAAGGAATAAGTGGATAGAAAAGTTGATTGAGTTTGATGTTGAGATAAAACCAACAAAACTTGTGAAAGGTAAAGGCCTTGCCAAACTTCTTGCAAAAGAAAAGTGCGAGGCTGCTCGAAATAAATTTGGTGAGTATTAATGCAGATAACGTTCAGTCTTCAGATGATAAGGAAGGTGAAGAAATGAAAGTCTCAACTCACCTAGATGATTGCAAATGGTACAGTCACATTATTTATTTTATGCTTGAGGACTTTGTCCCGATCCCATCAATTTAGAAAAAAAACAAGGAAGGGATTTGAAGCTAAAAGATGTAAATTTTTGCATCAATGGCAACTTATTGTTATGGAAAAAATCCAATAGGTTTATTGTTGAGGTGCGTAAACCAAGAAGAGGAAGCTAAGTTCATGATTGAATTCCATAATAGTGAATACAGAGGACATCACTAATGGAAAACCCTTGCACATAAAATCTGCCAAAGATACAGTTTACTCTTTTGGGCATCCCTTATTTCCTTATGTGTGAGTTTGTAGGAACATGTGACAAGTGGTCACAAAGATTTGAAGGCAAAAACAACAGAAGTCCCTTCCCCTCAAACCTATAATGGTCACAGGGACTCCCGGTGGGGCCTAGACTTCATAGGTGAAATTCACGCGCCTAGTGAGTAACCATAGGTGGGATCCTTGGTTGCCATAGATTACTTTACAAAATGAGGCTATTCCCACCGAATTCCAATCATACGATCATCTTCTAGAATTTTACGCAATAAAACATATTTGTCAGGTTTGGATGCCCTAAGAGAATAGTCACTAATAATGCTTTTGCATTCAAAGATAAACACTTAGTGAAATTATGTGAAGAGATGGGAATCCAGATAGTACATTCCACTGCTTACTACCCACAAGGAAATGACCTAATTTGAGTCATCAAACAAAGTTTTAGTCAAGATTATAAAAGCCTTGAACAAATGCAATTTGGATTCGAAGTTGAAGTTTGCTTTGTGGGATGAGAGGGTTACATGTAAGAAATCAATTGGTACATCTCTTTTCAAGTTGGTATATGGTACTTAAGCCATATTTCCTATTCAACTTACCTTAGGTTCTAGAAGTTTTTACAAAAAGCTGATTCTGAACCAAGTGATTTGACCAGGAAGATTCATAATTTGGTAGAACTACAAAAAGATAGAGAGCAGCTCTTGGAAAAACAGAATTGCATCAAGAAAGAGTCAAAGAAACTTTCGACAAGAAGTCAAATCAAATGTCTTCAAAGCAGGGGAATTAGTCTTAAAGTGGTATGCAGCAAGGCAAGAGAAGGGGAAACATGGAAAATTTTAGGCTCTCTGGACAAGTCCTTTTTTCATAGCGGTCTTCGTGAACAATACCTTTGTTCTCCAAATCTTGCAGGCAAGGAGTAGCGTGGCCCTTTCATGGTGCTTTAGAGACCCTGTTCATGGGATTTTGCCAAAATCCTATTCTACTTGTACATATTCTTTTTTCAGTTCCATTTTCTTTGTTTTTGTCACTTGAATAACTCCATGCCCAGTAATTTTGACAAAACTTTTTTCAAATTTGTTTTTAATTTTGTAATAAAGGATATTGAGTCTAATGGAGTTCTTGGTCACCTCACGGGGAGATGGCCATCCTAGTTGGAGGCAAATGTTAGCTCAAAAATGAATCCATCGCCATGGTTGCATTTTGTGGTTGATAACATGGTTATTAGTAGTTTTCTCAAAGTTAGTTTGAGTTTCTCTATTAGCATGACTTAGGTTTTGATTTTTGTCTTAGAAATAAAGATGACCCATAAAAGGTCTTCTCTTTAAAATTTTTCATAAAATGATTTCAACAACTAATGCATGTTTTAAGGATGATGGTTAGATGGTGAAATTAAACAATTTCCTTGACTAAAGGGCATTTATCACATGGGTTGCGCGTTGGTGAAAGCGGCGGTTTTCAACAGTTGAGGAGCACTTCTCACGAGTTGCTTGGTGGCCGGTGGTTTTCAACAGCTGAGGAGAACTTCTCATGGGCCATTAGAAGGTGAAAGCAGGGATCATGTGTGTTTTATCCATGTTTTTAAAATCTAATGATGATACGTTGAACCCACGTCATACAATCAAGAAAGACGTGTTAGTGAAAGTGGATAATCATGAAAAATCGAGTTCCACGTCCAAGTCAGATTACAAATCGGATCCAGTTCAGAAACTCATGCTCCAAAATCATGGCGTCGGGAATGGAAAATTTGAACCCATCATCGTAGGTATAGGAACAATACTACTTGGATGATGGCATCAAATTGGATCATCGCTTCCCCAACACGCATCACCCACAAATGTATGCTAAGTTTTTAATTTTGAAGAGCCAGTCGATTACTTTCCTGACATAAGGTCTCAGCCAAACGAGTTTACTGGTGTCTGTGAGTTGTTTGGCATTTTGAATCGCAAATGGCCAAGAGATGTAGTGGCTCATTATTGAGAAAGGAGTGGACGGCCTATCTTCCCTCTGAGGTACACCTTGAGGAGGTGCAAAAACACTTCATCACCGAGGTTGCATGGGTATATCGAGAGAATTGCCTTGGAATATTTGTCGGCTGATCGACCTTGAGAGCTTTGCCAAAATTTTTTGATGGGAATAAGGCTCGTGTTGTGTCCTTGGAGTTCATTGTAGATGAAGATGCCATTGTTGCAGCGACCATCCTACCAAGGTCGGTCCAGAGTTGGTTCAAAACTACTCCCACCAAAAACTTAAACTTCAGAAATTATTTGAAGGAAGAAATCGGTACCAATGTCACTTGGAAGAAAAGCATTCCAGTTTCTTATTTAGAGGATGAGTGGTAGGATTTGTTCAAGGGAATCCAAATCTACATAACCTCGGAGGGAAGGTATGACAATGATGTTGTATCACTTCAAAGATCTTAGACCATTTGGTAAAACTCTCTTAAATCTACCTTTCTTCTTGTACAAGAGATTAACTAAGGTCTGTAAAAGATTAGAAATTTTGAATCTCTAAAGCATGAAAAGAATAATCTTTTACCACACTTTGGACTTATTAAATTAATCATTTTGGAGGAGCTAAGTCGCCAAGGAAGGACGACAACATTTTCTTTTTCGGGAGGCTTTGAAACTCAAACTCAGCGCATGAATGAGCAGGAGGAAAGTTGGAAAGAAGAAATTGACTCCTCAAAGTAGCTCTAGGAAGAGGAGAACCCTTGGGACCTCGAAGATAGAATCTCACAGTGTGAAATCTCGAGTTAAAGAAAAAAATTGAGTTTGAAGCTGCTAAAGAAGCCCTCTGAGGAAAGGAGAACAGCCATCTTAGAAGCACGCCCTACATAGACTCGGAACAAAGAGCAAGAAGATGAGAGCCACCATTAAGAGTCTTGAGCGTTCCATTAGTTCACCGCGAGTGAGACCTTTACTCACGCAGGAAACATCAAATAGCACTAAGTCAAAGAAAACACGGAAAATCAAACATCTCAAAGAAGTGATTACCATTGAGGGAGAGGGTTTTAGAGAGGGAGATGGAGAGATAAAAATAGATGTCACGATAATTTTGCGAATGCTGCATTTCAAAAGTTGGCTCGTGAGAGGGTCAAGGAAAAGAAGAGGAAACAAAATATCACCAAAGACTATAACAGTCTATGGTGTCTAGCAAAGCGCCCTCAAAGAAAATCAGAAAATTGAAGCAAAGAAAAATCACACCCATATTTGCAAGTGCTTGCTCGGGTTGTTGTAAACATGCAAGGAGATAAATCAGAGACACATTGAGTTTTTTGATGGAATCCGCAGTTTGGAGGTGAAATTTCATTTTGGGCTAAGGCAGAGATTTCACCAGTGCACAACACAATTTTATGACTAGTTAGTTGGTGAAAGGCAAAGCTTTCACCAACTAACCAACAAAATATAAAACGAGTTAGCTGTCGAAAGCTGGAAAAGCATTTTTGAAAGCTAAGGACGGAGCAAGTCATTTTTCATAGGTTATGAAGAGGTTCCAGGGTATCAAAAGGATAACAACTTGCTTGGAAAAGACTCTACATGAGAGATTCGTGGGAGTTTGTGAGAACCACATGCTAAACAAATCTCCTAAAGTATCTACTATGAACAACTGATGAAATCCAGCTGCCAGGATAGGTGCCTCTGCATGTTTTCATGACACCAAAGATTCCAGAAACTAAAGAATACAGATGTCAAATTTTGAGATTGAAGATAATTTGAATGCTAGTTTAGTCATTAAGTCTTTATTATCAAGTTGTTTTGTTAGATTTGAATTTCTATTTTTTGGATACAGATCCAAGTTTTTAGGATCTTTAAAACTGATTGTAAATGACTATAAATGCCTATCTTTCTAAGAGACAAGGGTTCAAATTTGGGAGAGATTTTTGTACTCTTGTATAGACTCTTATTTGAAATAAGTTAGGTTTCTTTAGTTTTCAATATGAAATATCCATTTTTCCCTTTCTGTACTTTGTTTGAGTTTATTTTAGCTTATGAAGACGGTTATCTCTTTATTGAGCTCATAGACTTAAATTAAAGGATTTCTTTCTATCTTGCATTAAATATACATTCAGTTGTATTTGGTGATCAAGAATAGTGTGCTTCATCCCCTCCTTTCAATTACTTGATCTAATTATTGTTTCACAAGCACTACTTCTTTAAATGTGTGATGAGTTGTTTATTACATTGATCATTAAAGACCCCATTGTCCCCAAACATCTACACATTATTTATAAGTTACCAAACATCATAGTTTACAACCCTAAGGAGTTTCTTGGAGTGATATACATTTCAATCATAATGTCTGGAAATCTTGGTAGAAATGCACTTGCAAACCTTTGATATTCTAACT
>SNQJ01S0209983.1:3275-16034 GCA_010110895.2 Picea sitchensis
TCTCACCTGGAGAGAGCGTTGCACCACTGGCCAACAAGACCCCACGCAGTCCAGCACTGCGTGGTCACAACAACTCACGAGGAAAACAGACACGGGCTTCCCAACAGGTTCAACAATGGCTGGTCACTTCTATTTCCCAATCCGCCAGCATAGAATAGACTCACGTTCTGGTTGTCGGGGATGCGTGACAAACAATCCACGCAGGGTCAACACATGTTCGAACTGTTCAGACAGGGGTAGTACCGGCTATCTCAGAAGTCAACCCAGGATTTTTGGCTTTCAGGGATGCACGAGGGTATTCTTTTGCAGAGGTTCGATCATTTGCCTTCAGATCGTCAGGTCGAATGGAGGAGATCTCCTCTCATGGCTCCTCCTGACCATTTTATTTGCATGCACCAGGGCTGACACTTGTCACCCTTGGAACTGCATGCGTTCCATCAACATGCATCCCCTTTGCACGCATACCCTTTCCAAAACTTAAGATGAAATGAAACATAAAATGCACATGTTCTTTTGGAATAATATTAAAATATTATTCCCAGGCTTAAGCCCCCTAGGCTTAGCCCCCAGGCTCAACACTTAGCCCCTTTCCCACCTTCCAGCCCCTAATTCCTTGCCCACTTTATGGATTCTCAGTCCCCCTTCACTCATTCATCGTGGTTGGTCTGCACCTGGCGATGTTTATATTTTATTAAATGTTCTGCATACATACAAGTACAACAGCAGGATCTTTGCCTTCAACACTTAGGCTCCCTGGCCTAACAAACACATAAGTCTCCAGCTTATTAAAACTTGGCTCACCAGCCTATAAAACATAATGACAATTCCTTTCAGAACTTGGTTTACAATGGGGCTCGGCCTTGGGGACACTATAGAAACTAACTAGCACCTGCTGCAATATTTCGAACTCTAGCACTGTCATCATGAATATCAAGTCATTGCATGACTTAATGAATTTGGATAAGGCACCAAACACCAAGGCACCTCATCCATCCTCTCAAACTCAACAGATATGGAATCCACCGCCTACTTCTCTGTAGTGACCTATCCAATTTGATTCATCAAAGATTTAGGAAGCTTCCCCAAGCCACCTCCATGACTACATCAAAATATTCCTAAGTACACCACAAGACTAATCCAAGTAGGTCTCCCCAAGATATCCTCACATTCACCCAACCAAGGAATGCCAAACTATTACAAGACTTCTTCGAATCTACACCACTTGAGTCACCCTCAAGTATGTCAGTTTTCATCATGAGAATTGATTGTACTTAAGCCACCAAGTCATCTAAATTTCCTTCAAAGCACTCAGTGCAACACTTAGGAAATTTAAGAACTTGAAACCAACCATACCTTTCCAGTGAAATCCTTCATTACAACCATGCTCTAAATCTGTTGTCTTAGACCTTTTCCTTCCCAAGAAATCAACTCTCTGCATGAACTGTGCTCAATCATCGTTTGTGGCTACACAAACCTATAAGACCTTCGATGCGATCCAATGATGAGTCCATCTGTCCACTTTAGAAATCCATCTAAGCCCCAAAATTCACATGTAACCAATTTAACTCATCTCCAATGTCATTCCATTTCCAGACCTTAACTGATTCCACTTCATACACCCACATCCATGACTATCAATTCATACTACTACTAATTGACTTTTGTAACTCTATAAAGAGATACCTCATACAAATGTTTTAGTCTTCCCATTCATCTAACAAACCAACTCAACTCAACTGCCATTCTCGGTGATGCATGACACAAAGTCGTCATGATGGAAACATGCCCATCCAAATACCTATTGTGGAGCTCCTCTAGGTTGCCTCAAGTATTTCACCCAAGTTCCTCAACTTGTCCTAACCTAAGACTGCTCCCATTCGCAATCACTTCTGCGATCATCCTCTATGCTCTCTTCCATGATCACTTTTAGGGTTAGATATGTGACAAGTTGTGCAAGAAATCCTATGTTCATCTACCTATCCCATGTGCTTGGTTCACCCAACAAAATCTACACCTGGTATCTCAAGGTGTGAACAACAGGTCCAACACTGACTTCCATCGCACATCAAGCCAATAAAGCATGTACCCAAATTGTCTTTGTGATCAAGTTTGCGACAAGTTCTACTTTCACCCACCCTATCCAAGTGCTTCATCTCACCAAAAAATATGCTCTTGTTATATACAAGGTGTGCACCCAGATCAACCTTCCACCACACTGTCAACTAAGATTATGTCATAAGTATGATGTAAATCCTGCGATGAACTAGTTTGCTTCATTGAATGGTTCACCAAGTTTGTGAATGTTCCCACTGAACTGTCTTCGCAATGAATTATTTTCATGTTGTGCTCTATCACCATTGTCACCACCACATTAGTAGAGTGTGCTTCAATCTATGATACCATCTATCATTGATATAGTGGTGAAGAGATCCTCAACCCTTCCCCAAAATCCACAATGAAGAAGCTCTGATACCATTTATCATGTCCCCACAACGTGACTATCTGACTCTTGGAATTGTGGACCACTAGAGGGAATGTGGCACCATGAAATTTATCACTTGGTTACTTGGCAACACCAAGGATAATTCGTTCAGGTTATGCCTCTTCACCTAGAGCATACCCATACTCCATTGTAGGCTATTGATGAGTCACACTCCTATTCTAGTGCAACTCTTGTATACTTAGAAAATTGTTAATAGTTTAACACTTAGTCATATTTAAGCATACAACGATGAACATGAGAAACCAAGATAACATCTCTGGAACAAACAAAAGACATAAAAAAAATAGTGCAGGTGGCATGAACCATTCTTAACACATGATTAATTTTTTTTTAATGTGAAATGATTACAATATGAACACTACCGGCTTGGTTTACAACTTCAGTAGAGTCAGAAGACTCACCTCACCTCGCCAAGACACTCATACACATATTCATCAAACCGAGAATCTTTGTTGCAATCATCTTCACAACTTCCTATGGTGCACCTTATACATACCATCAACCGAAGATTTGTTGTCTCTTTATTTATGCATAATTCACACATTTTGGTTCTGCCTCACACATGCCTCCAAGAAACCCATGTTTTCAAACTTTCCCAAAATTAGGACAAAAGGGGATCACCCCACTCTATCCACTGAATCCAACTCAAGGAAGCACAAACTCCTCCCAAGTGGAGAGACTTGGCTCCTTGAGGGAGCTTGACCCTCTTCATCTAAGTCTTCCTTATAATTGTAGAGCTGATCTCTTTCTCTCCTTGTCTTCAAATATCCTTCATTGGTTGTTCACCCTTGTTCTCTTATAGGGAATATAATGGTTACCATCATGAATAATTATGTCCTTTGGGGGTCTAGCGCCCCTTCGTGAACCCATGTGTCCAAATGGATCATCACACCACTTCATGGACCTGGTCACCCAAACGAATCGTTGCACCCCTTCGCAGACCCAGTCACCCAAAGAACCCATGCACTCATCAACCGTCGTTCCCCTTGGGACAGACATTCCCAAGCTTGGTGTGGCCCTCATGCTGACACAACCCAATCTCTTGGTCACTTGATACTTGGACAAACCCCTTGGTGTGTTTGCATGCCCAATGCATCCAATTTCCCAAATTGGGTGTCGGAGCAACCCCAAGTTCCATCTCCTTGAGGACTTGGGTGAGGGTCTTCGCACCCATCTATATGAATACCTTACAGTAACCATGGAAGATTAGTTGGTTTTCCATCACTATCAAAATTATTCAAATGATGAAATACCTTAGCTTCATCAATTCCACTAATAACTTTAGAAATTGTTTTCTTTCTTATTCCTCCCATCTAAAATTTTCCATAGGTATTTTGTGACATTCTTTCTTGGATATGATTTTTTTCAAATAAATGAGGTACTTGTAGCTACTCATAGTGGGAAACTAACTAAATTGGATGAACTTTCATTTCATACCTCAAAAAATCCCACCCTCGTGACCTTTGGGAAAAATAAATGGAAATACATTTTTTATTAGAGTAAATATAAAGTAATATATTAGAACTAGAACAAGTAATAAATATGGATGTAATTGAAACCAATTGCTTACCAAAATTGTTCTCAAATTCCTTTTTCTATAGTTGAGGCATAATTCTTCATGTTTTTTCCCATCCTCTTCTTACCCATTAAAGCGATTTATTTTTGTAGTTCAATACCTATGGTTACTAGGGATGAAATGCATGTACTCATCATACACCTCCTTTCCTAAACTTCTTGAATGTCTAGATATTGTTCTGGGACCACATACTAGACATGCATATTTACTCTTTGTTTGAAGGACGATAATAAATAGAATAATTTTAATATAATAACAAAATATTTAAAAAACTACATGAAGTAATAGAGGATATATAAATTTATAATTCACTTTATGTAACACACCCTAGACTCACTTCTGGGCATATTTCATCAAAATTCAACCTGTCATATACTAAATTTTTAAATTTTCTTTTACCTTGCTCATAATTTCTTTGATACCATCAATTTATTAATTGCAACCTTCCTGAAGGCACATATAACCTTAAACTTCACTCTGATACCAAAGTTAAGTATTCCCTACATATGAAACAATATGTAGGCCCAACAACAACATGCAATACCATGCATAAATTATAATAACATGTATAATCATACCACAATATACAAATTCACAACATAATTTAAGCACATATAAATACACATAATACTCAACAAAAAACCACATAACATAAATAAAACTTATCTTTCATAAAATAACTAATTGGTTGTAGACCTTAAACATTCCATCCATCCATAGACATCATTTTCCAACACTCTCGACAGAAGGTCACCCCTAAGTTGGGGCTATGAATCCACTAGGGAAAATTATACCTAAGCCTACTAATTTCTCATAACTAGCACAAATAATGACTAGGCCAAGGTATCAAACTCCAACAACAATTACAATCTATAATCTCTCATTCCCCATCAACCTACACAACCCAAGGAACCCCCCACCCCCCTTATTTGCACCATTGTCCCTTAGGCTATACCACTTCCTTTCTAGGGACCCATCACATGCCAACCAGGAAGTCTTAGAGCTCCATGGCCCCAGGAAATACATTTACTACAATCGAGTCTCCATGCACCATCTAGGACTCACACTAAGGGAGACCTATCCTAGATACTTCTCCCTCCAGGGCTCCAACCTTCCATAAGGAAACCTAAGGAGAAATGTTCACCTAAATCCACCTAGGATTCACATGGTTCACAAGGAAATAGGGTCTTAGTGGCTCACTATATCACACCCAATATCCTAGAGAAATAATGGAAAGAATGAATGAAATGAATGGTGTTTCCACTAAAACCGAAGTTTATGTATGCATATTATCTTTTTGACAAGTGTCACTCAAAGAACTACTCACCCACCACTTGGGAACTCATCACCCCACATGAGAACTTAGGATAAAATCATGAAAATAAGAATTAGGCTATGAATTATGATTAATTTAATACTTGAATTATCCCCCTTGGTTTAAGCCCCTTTCTTAAGCCCTTAACCTCCTTTCTCTCTTATGGAGTCCTATCCCCCCATACTCTCCCGTTTGACTTGGTTTGTAGTTTTGATGTATTTTATTAATATATCTGAGTGTGATTGCAATTTACATTTTTTTTTCTCACCACACTTTCAACATATAGTCTCTTAAGCCTAATATCACATAGGCACCCTAGCCCAAAAAAATTATGCACAGGTACTCCAACCCAAAAACCATATTGCCTCATGAGCCTATAAAAACATATGTGCATATACACATTTGTAATGTGGGGATCAACTTGGGGGCATTGCATTCCCCTCCCCTTTATTTATGCACTATCCTTAGTGCATTATATACAAATGTACAATCAAAATTATTCAAAACATTGTAGGTACTCCTCCCACATGGCATCCACATACTCCCATGTAGCATATTTAGGATCGTAGCAGGTCCACTTGACCTTTACAAGGTCAATGGACCAATTCTAGAGAACCTTTAACTTTTTGTCCAATATGTATGCCAGCTAGACCCGAAAGTCACCCTCATGTTCCAACTGGATCACAACCGAATCAATTACATGGTTAGGATCAAGCACATGCTTCTAAAATAAATACACATGAAACACATTATGAATGCACATGAATGCAGGTAGTGAAATCATGTGACATTGTTTCTATAAGTCTTCTATTTTCACCAGTAACACTTGTGCATTTAACTTATCAACTAGGGTTTCCAATATTCTTGTGAGATGTCATGCGTTGTATGTGTGGGCTATTAATTCCTAACTTACATTAGTTTTATATTATGCTTCTACAAAAAGGAAATTGCATTAAATTAAAACACACATGAACTAGCTTCTAACACTTGTGATTTCAACTCTAATATATGGGTCCTATTAGATTGATACCATCAGTGACCTAGTTCTGTAATCAAACTTCTATCACTATGTTATTAAACTGTCATTGTGAGTGTATTATAATAACCTACTTCTACAACCAAGCATTTTGCAGGAAACAAGGAAAATAATTTCTAGGAAATAAATTAGCATAAACAATTGGACATAAACAAGGTAAGAGATACAACATACACTTGCGGGAAAGTAAGCAAATCATACATTGCAAAAAAATACTTAAATTGAAATACTAAAAACTAAATAAAAGAGGATTGAATTTCCCAATGCCCTATTCTTGTGGAGTGAGGTCTGCCTCTAGGAACATGGAAACACACTTAATCTACAATAACAAAAACTAGTAAAGAATAACCTGAAAATGAGCAAACTATAATTTAATTTATAAATCATATATCAAGAACTTGTAGTTTATTCTATCACGAATTGGACATTTCTGTAAGAGTCCTCCCCCTTGGAATGGAGATGCCACTCTATATTATACATAAAATTTCTTGCAACTAAAACCCCACTTGAGGATAATAGGTTCCCAAGTGATTATAACAATTTACTAAATTTATAACTCATAACTAGATGGTTCCAAGATTCTAGCTAACCCCATCGAATTTAGAATACCATGGACTATTAAATCCATAATTGGTTGTGTGGGTTATAACATATGGCCCAAAATACATCCAATAACCATGAATATGGGAAAATTCATTTTAGATGTAAGGGTGAATTTGGAACTTATAAATATATAGAAAAACATGTTTGCAGACGTGTGTGTCTAGAAATATTCCCTCCAACAGTAAAATGATATATCTCATCATTTATTAACTTCCCCAAATGGTTGTGACACTAAATTCATGACACCTCCATCAATTCTTTGAGTGGATTCTTGGATATCTTCTAATTTTTTCTCACTTGATTATTGTGTCTTTGAATATGTGCCATCTTTTATTAACAAATTTCCAAGTGGGTTTATCTCCCACAAATTCTTCCAATACAAATATTTTGATGTTGGTTACATGAACCCCCTTTTTGAAATGATGAGTTGAGGTTCCATAGTAATAAAAGAGATGTATGGTTCCGTAATAATAATTCACTTGTATATCTTTGGATGTGAACCATCATCTCACATCTATGTGTCAACTTCGCTAGATATTCATAAAATTCACATACTAGAGGCTTGGATTTATAAGCCAAGAAACTTGTTTCCTTAGAAGAAATTGAAAGTGGACCTCGAGAATATAGGATAGAAAACAAGAAATATCAACTTGTAACTTTAGAGAAATACCTTGCAACAACTTTTCCAGACATTAGTGATTACTTCAAAAGTAAATACAAAATAGACTAATTCTCCCTACTGTAAATCATAATTTAGTGAAATACTAATAATTGCAATGGAAAACACTTAGAGCCCGGACCTTGCATATGAGAATAAAAATGGGATAATACATGATTGAAAACACACAGGAAGGAAATAAAAATGAGGAAAGGAAGATGTCAAAATATGGTAGTTTTTCAACTCATCATCTCCCCTAAACTGGATATGTTTCATTCCCTCATGCAAACTTGTACCAAGCTGTAAGGAAATATTGAATGGTTCTCTCTCTCCTCCAAGAATCACATATACCTATAGGAATTAAGGATGAAATAACACTTAGGAAGATATTTTCTATAGGAGGGGTATTATTGTTGTAAATTCATCTGGAAGTTTCTTAGGACACTGCCTACCTAATACATAAGTATGTTGCTCAAATTGTTGCATATTTCCATGGGATTCAACATGTGTCGTAAATGCATCCACCACATTCTTCTTTTATTCTCTGTTGATTAATATTTTTGAATGAATATCACCATTCTGAATCATTTGAAGAACATGCAGTTCAACCTACTTAGAAGTATCCAACTGTACCGTACTTGCTATGTCTTGAAGAGAAAGGGTCAAATATGTATGTGTCAATCTCTTAATATTTCATTTATAAAGAGATTACACAACTTTCTTTACTAACCCCAAAATAATATCGTTCTTGAACTTCTCCGTGTTCATGTTGACACAAGATTCCAATACTGAAAATTTCCCAGTACTGTAGTTGTTTTCTAAATCAATGTAGGGATAAGTGCAAGATTTCAAATTTCTTTAGACAACAAGAAGTGTATATTTTGGGAATGATAGAACGTGATAGTGTGAATGAGAGAAACTAGGAAAATATATTTGTATTCTTCCATAGTTATTGTAATCAAAGTTTCCATTGGAGCTATAATAACATACCGAACAAAATTCTAGGGTTTTATTGAAGCATTTCAATCCAATAAAAAAATCCATTCCCCCGTAATAGAAGTACAATAATAAATTCTTTGGTAGATCAATATAAAAATGTCTTCCTCCAAAATTCTTAATGCAACTTTATAACATTTATCCATCAAACATACAAGAAAAAGGTATGGGTGTAGAGGAGTCAAATGATCGGGAGAAGGTTGAAGTTTCAAAATACATGGTCATAGTGGAATGATTTCCTGTATTGGAACTTGTAATTGCACAACTTTATCCTTTAATATACCACAAAGAACAATGAATGTTTTCAGAGCTATCCATATTTGTTATGTTGAGCATGAGATGATAAAATTGGAGGTAGTTAACATGAATCCCTCAACCTACTCTCTTGTAATTGAACTGGATGAATAGGCCTCCAAGACATATATATAACTGAGAGAGTGATTGGAATGGTCCAATTGAGTCAACAAGGAAGACAACCTAGGACCTTTCTCACATAGAGATTCTTCATTTTTCTTAAGTAATCCATGAAGATGTGTGATATCGTCATTGTTGGCTATAGACCCCTGGACCTGTGCCAACATAGCATCCATAAAACCCATTTTCCTCTTTCCTTTAGTTGTTTGTCTCCCTTGGATTTTCATTTGGTTTGATGATATCTTATCTTTGGATTCCCCTCTCAGGGTTTAAAACCTTTTCTCTCAAAATCAGAGCCTTCGCTCAATTTCACTGCCAATATCAAATAAGATTCATGTTGGGGAGGTGTAATATTATCAAGCACATGAAAATGGTGTCTTCTAACTTCAAGTCACCCCCAAAATCTCACCTTGAATTGATTCTTATATAATAAAATATTATGCGATCTCCCATGTCTAATAAAAGAACTAATAATAATAGATGCACAACTAACAAGTAGAAGCGGATAAACCACTTGAAGAAAACACACTAGATTATTGCATTGCATATACAAGAAAAAAATTATTGTCATGGCTATGAATCTATATTCTATTCCTAGATCTTGAATTCTTTGTTTTCTTTATTTCACATCGAAGTTGCATCATCTCTAATTGGGTTGGGCCTTAGCCATCGATACAGATTGAATGAATATCGATATCACAAGCATCATATCTTTCCATGGTTGACCTTGATGGAGATAGGGAATATTCATAATGTTACATCTTGATCGTTTCCAAGATTTCATTATGGTTCCATACATCTCTTCTCTCTATTGGATCACTATAGTTGATTCTAGAATGAGAGCCCCTTCAGGCCTTTGGGATATTGATAGGGTATTTCTTAACTATTTATTTCCATACTAACCTCCTCATAAAATCACTTTATTCCATAGGTATTTATAGAGATATCCTCTTTATGCTCAGAGTAGAGTTACCTACTGTTCATTCTTCTTGATCTTCTTTCGCACGAGGATTCCTAGTCATTCGAGACATTTTTGGCCCGAGTATCCATTGTCCTTGGAAGAGCTATTATACTTTGTGCATTACACTTCCACAAACCCATTACTAAATAATAATTTTGTTTAGAAGTGGATAACAATTTATGAAGTGATGGAATGGTGAGATAATGGGAGTGATATGTTGAAATATTGACCAATACTAAGAGGGGTGGGTGAATCACTATTGCTTCTTCTTTTAAAATTTAGCAATTATTAATTAAAAAATTAATTAATCATAAAAATTGATCAACAAGAATGCACTAAATACATAAATTTAAATATAACAATAACAATTAGAAGTTACAATTGTGTGAGAGACACCAATCTCTCTTCTTCTGAGCACCAACTCAAGGAGACACCAATCCCCTAGTTTTAGAGCACCAACTCTAGGAAGAACCAACTCCCTTGTGAAACATGATTTAACCTACAAAGGATTGCAATCCTCTTGAGCTCCTCCCTACCACCCTCAATACATAAAATGTTTACAATTTCTTTCTTGGACTCTGCTCCTTTTGATCTTCTAATGTAGACTGCAGAGACACTTTCCTTCTTACCGTTTTTCTCTATTTATATAGTCTCTCAAGAGGTATAAGATATTGAAACAATGTTCCTTTTTGTAAAAGAGAAAATGAATCAATGTGTCTTTTTAATAATAAAACATTTCACCTCTTCATTTAATTAACACAAATGTTGACTTTTATGTTTATTAATTCATTTTAATTTAAAAAGGCATCCAAATCAGATAGTGATTTTTGTATGAAGATTATGGAGCGATGGAAATGGATTTTAAAATTATATGACATGGGTTTTGTGCAGAACATTCCCAATTAGTCAACATGTGGTTTGTTTCCCCATAAAAGGTTCTAGGTGGATGGTACAGTAGATTCTTTGAAGGAAACATGATGATATTTTTATATCAGATACTTGACACCTGTTGTATTCTATCGAAGCACCCGATTTGACCATTTCTTGTTGTATATAGGGAATAACAACTTCTTTTTTAGGTTCTATTATAAAGTTATTCCAAGGATATCTTCATGGAGTGAACAATATCTTCATGTATTTCAAATGATTCTTCTTTGAATGGATGCCAGTAACATATTTCAACATAAAATTTTGCTAGGATACTGATATGAATACATAAACATTAATCAAGTTCTCAGTGACCATATTTATCCTCTTTCCATAAATTCCAACAACATAAACTATGTCCAATATTGACCATATAGGTCTCCTTTGACATCAATGCCAACACCATGTCCAACATTCTCCCCCTTTGGCATTTATGGAAACACAATAAAAACCTCTTATTTATTAATTAGGTTTTACTATTTCTCCACCCCCTTTGACAACAATGACAAAATGGATGGTTTTTTTATCCCCTGAGGTTATACTCCCCTTGTCCATGTACTCCTCCTCTGATGAAACCTATGAAAATCAATTAGATATGGAGATTATCCCCAATTTCTGTCTAAGGTATTCAAAAGTACTCTTGGGTAAAGGTTTTGTGAATATATCTACAATTTGTTCTTTAGTATCCACATATTCCACTTTAACAACTTTTTGAAAAAGTTATTCCCTTGCAAAATGAAATTTAATTGAGGTATGCTTGGTTTTTGAGTTCATGACAGGATTCTTAGAAATGTTTATGACACTAGTGTTTTCACAGTTAAGAAGAATTGGATGATCATACTTTACTTGTAGGTCTTCTAGGGTTTGTTTCATCCAAATTACTTAAGTGCAGTAGGTGGAAACAACCATATAGTCATCTTTTGCTATTGAAAATGATATAGGTGGTTTCTTCTTACTTAGTGATCTGAAAATAAAAGGATGACTTGTTATGCTATGCAAGCACCCTCTACTTCATTAAATAAACTTTACAGGACCTTGCTCCATGTGTTAAAATATGCAAGATAGATTATGTGCCAAGTTTATGCTTCTTCCTTTAAATGTTCATGTGTGAGAAATTGTTCTTTTAAATGGTTAAATATGTGCTTTAAATAAATACACAGCAACACAACTTGCAACAAATAAACCATCAAACTCACAATAAGAACAAGATGATAAAGGAGTTCACCCCTCTCCGGGCTACATCTCCTTGAGCCCCCATTAATGGACTTGGCTCTCTGGGATTAATTTGTCAAAGATTCTTTTACAAGGTGATGCTCAACTCCAATGGAAATTCTGACTGTACCATTGAGATTAGAATACATAAAAACCCCAAAAATGACTAATAAAACTCTGAAAACTGATCATGGCTCATCTGGGCATGACCTCTTCTATTAATAACCTGAATAGATCTACAAATATAATCACCACAATTACTGAATACACAATAGATCCACAAAGAAAGATAGAAGAAACCACACTTTATTATTATCAAACCCTTGAGTTAGGGCAACACCATACAATGGATCCTATTATGGAAGGGATCCTCTCATGTTCACTTGCCTCTTTGAGGGGGCATCCTCCTATTGAGCTACCGCTCCAAATACAATATTTCTCTTTATGTCTCATTACATTGCTTGAACCCCTTTATATAGTGCTACCATCACCTAAGAACATTCTAGAGGAGGAATCTTCTAGAAGTAGAACCTTCTAAGAAGTCCTCTTACATTTATT
>SNQJ01S0209985.1:0-16034 GCA_010110895.2 Picea sitchensis
TCGGATCTCTCTCTTTCTTGGTTATTTTCATGGTGCATCAAATATTAGTGTGAATGTTCAAGGCTTATACTAGCTAGCAAGATTGATCCGTTTGAGGAGTTATTTAACTACGTGGAGGGAAGACGTATAAGGTTTATTCTCTTCCATCTTCCTTTGTTTGGTTTGGTAAATGCTCAATATCTTGTCTTGTCTTTCCTTTGGTTCATTGACAAGGGTTTTAAGTATTTTATTTAATCCACAATTGATCTTGTTGGTGAAGGTTATTTCCTTTGAGGAAACCCTTCTTTTAAGGACTTGGTATTCATAACTTTTCTTGATTAGATAAGGGTTTGATATACCCTAGGGTTCCAATATCTTACCCTAATCTTTAAGATAGGAATAACCAATTATTATAGGGGCATGCTTCTTGACCCCATAAGCCCTAATTGTAAAAAGAGGCACTTGTCCTCATTTAACAACCAACCAAAAAACCCTAAAAACATTTTATTTTTATTTTTGTTTGTTTAGAAGGAAATCTAATAGTAAAAAATTAAATAAAATATTAATTTTTATTTCTTTCATTGTCTAGTGTAAAGTTAACGGTTTATTTTATTTCCCATACAAGTTTATCCTAGGGTTTATGCTAAATTGTTGATCTCTAACCCTAGGGAGCAACAATGGCCCTATAGAAAGGAGCTTCAAGGCCTTATCTAACATTTTGTGGGCTGATTTAAGGCATTTCTCAAATCTGGAAATTGAATCGCAACAATAGAAATCAGATTTGGTGAAACCCTAAGGCTAGTGTTTGGTTCTTCAAGGTGTATTCTTACTCATACCTATCTTATACTTCATTTCTAGTTTGTTTATCCAATTTTATCTTATAAATATAGTGGTGAATTTGATCTCTAATGTGCTAATAATTGTTTATCATTTACTTAGAGCTCTATTTGGTGAATTACAAGTGCTAACTTGTAAAACCTTAGGGGGATTCACCACCTATTCTACAAGTTCTTGTTTAGTTAATGCTTATACATCCTTAGAACTTGTTTCTAACACTTGTTTGGTTGTTATTGCATAGAATATATCTTCCCCAAGTGGAAACATCCAGGACATATTTCTCTCTTGTGATTTATCTCTCTCTTGGATGGTCTTCTCATTATCTAAATCTAGTTTTTTTGTGTTTTATTCATAAAACATATTTATAAGTGGAAGGACATCCCTAATATTGTCCTCTCTTATCATACAATCAAGTGGTAAACACAATAATACATTGCACCTTTGATTTATGCTAAATGTCTTCACTATTTGTGCCCTAAAGTAGCTTAAAAGTGGTTATAACCTCTTGGAAGTTTTATTTGTTGAGTGATAGACTTAAATGCAAACATGAAATTAAGAATATTGTTTATATAACGCATTATATTTGTCACACACATCCAAAATATCCCAACCTTCTATTTCAATTGGATATACGTGTGGTTCATGCTATTGTTTTACTTGTATTGTAATCGCTTATTGGAATCCGTGTACACAATCTTGTTACATACTTTGTGGGTTCATCAAAATAAATCATATGCTTTCATGGTTATAATTCACTTGAATAGGTTTACTTATTCAAATAGGGATACCCCCCATGGATTCCAAGAGTTGGCCTAAAGTGTAGGGGAAAGTGTACTAAGGTGACAATGGTGCACTTCCCATGTTCTTTCCCCAGGTAGCACCTATGATGGGACTTTTCACAAGGGTACTAGTTCAAGTGGAAACACTATCAATTTATTAGGAGCATGTCAATCGAGGCAGATGCACCAATTGAATTATTTATTCAATATCATGACTATCAAGGACAAGTAAGGGCTAGTACAAATAGATGTATCACACTAGCCACCAACAGTTCTGAATCAATCTTTTTGATTTCATTTTTCTGTGCAAAAGGATGTCAATAAGGATGCATATTAGGTAGTTGAATTCCTGAAATTAGTGGGATGTGTTGTTTCAAATACTTATGGATGCTTATTAAAAATCAACTGCAAATCGGGGTGAATTTCTTGTGAGAAATTGTCCATAAGTTAGATGGCATTGAATTAGGAAATAATGAGGGAGTGACCTTTCTTCAAGAGATTTTCCATATGGTGAGAGATGATCATTTTAGGGGAGCTAGAATGGAGACCTTTGAGGGTCTGTTTATGACCCACCTTATTGAATCTCTTTCATAACTCCTAGAAATACATTATAACTAAACCCAATGTTCATAACTATTCTACACTGAGAACTACATCACAACCTTCCATTTTAATAGTGAACATGTTTGATTTGAGAAAATATTCCTCCATATGGAATTTCATGTTCTCACAATTACTACCACATTTCATCATACCTCCATTGGCCATCATGATTTGAAAATTGTACACCACATGGACATAACATTGGGTTTCTTTAGAAACTCAATGATGAATAAAATTATGGGCATTATTGTTGTTGATTAATAAAATATCATTTATGTGCTTGATATAGAAAAACAAATTCAAGTTTAGGGGAGATAAAAGTCTTGATAAAGCATGGAGGAAAATTTAGGGTTCCTCACCGAGACGATTTAGGGTGATTTCTTATGGTTGTAGAAGTGTAGCCTTGTTATATCTATATTTGGCATGGATTCATATAACATTTACTCTAGTGTGTAGAGATGGGAAATCTCTATGATGAATAAGTTTTGTTCCTTTAATCTATTCCCTTGACCCACTATTCATTACGATGATAGAAACGTTTAATACATTAATGTTCAATTGCTTCTCTCGGGGTTAACTTGTGGACCCTAAAGGGTTGGGAAGTCAAGGGAGTGTGTGTAGGTATGGAAGGGGGACATGGTCAAGGAACAAAAGTGAGCAATGACAACCACTTATGATTTTATATATTTTTTAAGAGCCTTGAATTAAGTATTTGGGTGAACCATCAATATTCCCACTAATAAAATATTCTTTGAAAAAATAATCAATCAGGCCCTTTGTGTAGATTTCCAATTTCTCAAATGTTGAGATAAAGGTGATATAAAGTCTTCCACTGTGTTTTTTTGGGACAAATTGGTTGGCCACCCAAAAAAAGGAGTATATGTTTCAAAAAGGAATAAATTGCCATCACAAATTGGCTCCAGGAAGTGTACCCCCCATAGGACTTCTTATGTCATTGCCACCATTTCCAACACTCTCAATCCAAGTATAACATACCCATCTGAAATTTCATCAAGGCATCAATAATAGAATGGATGAATAAGTAGTGTTCCATGTCGGTAACCCATCCTATTGGGTTGGAACCATCAAACTTGTTCAAATCTACTCTAGGAAATATGTAACACATATTGTGTTGGTTATATAAAAAGGATGGCCTAGTGCAATGCCCTCTTCCCGCAAGTGATTAAACACTTATCATCTACACCTACAGTTCCTACAGTTCCTACTAGTGTGCCTCTTTAGGTAGAATTGTAGCTAGACGATTAGAGAGTTAATATTGCATGTTGGAAATCAAAGCAACATTCCTTTAGAAGAAGTCGATCTTAACAACTTGTGTGTTCAAGTAGCCGATTTGAGAGACCTGTGTTTCAATATAAGATATTTGGTGTTCCAATTGGGTGATTTTGTTCTCCATGGCCATTTTTAGTGGATGTAGTAAGGCCCTTGGGTATGCTAGAATGGTTACTAGATAATTATACCAATGCAATTAACATCACAGAAGTAGTCTTTTGAGATAGTTCTCCCACAATAGTAGGGTTGGCTTCACTAAAAGAGTTACTAGAGAGGTATACCATTGTGATAAATATCATGTAAGGATTCTTTTGAGATAGGCCTACCATAATGGTATTGTTGGGTCCACCATATTGTTTTTACTCTTACCAGAGTATTACTCCTCTCTAAGTATTACTATGTTGATGAAACTCTCAAATCTTTATATTCTAAGAGATTGTTTTTTTTCTCACTATCCTTGTTGTACACGCTAGGGTTTACAGGGTCCTAAGAGAAAATTATTATCAAGAAATATATATCTCTTATGTGCATGAGGGTTTAAAATAATAGTACTCAGATAAATATTTCATGATGTTAACTGAGAAGGATGGAGTGTGCCCTTAGTTGCAATACTTGATTCCCTAGTACACAAGAGTTATCTCCCCAAGTGTTGTTCTCTATGTACCATAGCAACAAAACGACCAATAAGTTTAAGGATGGTTTCAAGTGTGCCTAGGGGGATTCCTATATACTCAAAGGTACGTGGAAGATAAAATCCATATACAATTTATGTCTAATACAATATTAGTCATCAAGTACCAATAGAGGTGTGCAAGGTGTCCAACAAGGTGACTCCACTTGTATTCCCATGTGTATGTTTCCTATCCATATTTTTTCCCATTGAATAATAGATTGTTATTTTTAAGGACATTGGAACATGTCTCTAGCCTAATTTGTTTTTTATTATGAAATTTCAATGCATGTTGGCATAAGTAAGAGCTATAATACCACTTGTATTGTTCTTAATCAACAAAAATATCAAATTATGAGCAATATCCAAAGTAATATAAACTGCAAAAATTAAAATAGGAGAAACAATGATATTGAACCCATAGAATATAAACCCTTGTATTAATAATTCCATAAAGAGAGAAATGTTCATAGGCTTGTTAAAGGGGGAAACCTCCAATTGAGCGGAGATCTAATACAATAACAATACTTTGTAAAATATTACATAGACTTCTACCTATATAAATAGTTTCTAACTAGCAAAACCCTAACTACATGCAATCCCATCATTAATGAGTACCAATCACATAGTGGGCCTTATTTAATAAAGACACACTTTTTACATTGAACAACTACCTAATGGGCTTTATTCAAGGAACATGACCTCATACATTAATTAAACAATTCCTAAGTACCCCAATGTAGGGAGGTTAGGGTAGGTCCCTACAAAGAAGGAGCTAGGCACTGTAGGTGATACAAATAATAAAGAGCTAAAACTAGTGGCCATTATAATGGAGTATTTCATAGGGAGAGATCCATATGGATAAAGAAGGGAGATCAAGAAAATGGATAGCCATGGCCTATGGCTTGGAAACAAGATTTTTTCTAGTAATGTAATGATAGAAACTAATGTTGGAGAAGAAAGAATTATGAGAAACCACTAAGGAGTGTCAAAGTTTGTAACATGTTGTAATATTTGTATCAATAATAATATGAATACACTAATGTTGAATTTGATCAATATGATGAATATGAATGCTTGTGATTTCCTTTCATTATAATATCTGTGTGAATATATTAAGCATACAAGAAGACACTTTTGAATATGAGAGTTGTCTAGAAAAAAGTATGTGCGAAGGCTTGTGCATTGAAACTTTAATTATCTCTATGAATTATCTATCTTTATTAACTTATTGTGCAAGATTATCAGGATAAGGAATACTATGGGCCCATAACTTGAATGTTTCTATATGAATTTTATTACCTAATATATAGCAGGTTGAGCTATCATTGACACTAGAAAATGTTTCAAGTCAACTTCATACGTTCACTTGGTGAAAGGGCCCGATTAGAACTTCCTCCATTGAAACAAAAAACTCTCTATCTATGGCCCAACATGCCATATTGATTCTTATACTTCAAATTAAATGAAACTAAGTATGCAAGTGCAAGATGTGACTATTTTAGCATTATTATAGTCCATCTAACCCTATCTATCTTTATATAAGCTAGGAATGTTGTGGCCTAGTTTTGACGAATGGCTAGTGCAAAACAGAGTTCAAAAAAACATGAATCCGTAGGAGCCATGAGATAAAAAAATCTTGAGTAAACTATTTTACATAATTTTGAGTACATGGAGGCTAAGAAGTCATCTTATAAATCTTCTATGCCTAATTTCCCCGATCATCTATGCATGTCTCTAGAGGTGCAGACTCTTCTATATGAGTGGATTCTAACTCATAAACATTTTAGTATATTTCAGGATCTTCTCTAACCATTGCGGTCACCTATATATATGAAGATTGTAAGGATATCACCACATATCTTCTTCTTTCTTGCTTTCTTGGTATAGTTAGTTGCAAAGGTCTCTCTCTTCCATTTGGTTTGATTGAGTAATTTCTTCTTCCTCCATTTGGCTAGATTGAGTAATTTATTCTTCCTCCATTTTGAATTGGATCACTTCCAGTTCGGAATGATGGGAAATTCTCTCTTTATCTGGAGGGATGTAGGTGTCTTGGTCCATTCCTTAAGGGGAATCTTGACTACTTTTAAATTATATTCCCATACAAAATATAGTGATCCTTTTATGGGTTTTTTACTTTCCACCATTATTATCTCCATTTCTCTACAATTATGAATTCAAGGAGGACACAATATGAATGGTAGGGGCATGAAGTATTGTGGGTGGAATATCACTAAAGAAATGGGATTTTGAATTGAGACTAATGATGGGATGATCTTGGAAGTTATCAGTTGTTTGCTTAGAAAAAGATATTTATGAATGAGAAAATGATCAAATCTAGCAACTATATGCCATGGACTGAGCCAGTAATTCAACCAGGTATAATTTCATTTAATTGGTTTAATATCAACTAAATCACAATTGGACATGATATCTTCTATGATCTCTCTAAAAAATTTCCTCCTCTTTTCTCTTTATTTAATAGAACCAGATTGAAGTCTCCATATTATACTATTTCTCATAAACTCCATATATTTTAGAGCTTGTGATGGAAACCAACAATATTATTTTCCCCTACAAAGAGTCGACATGTAAACATTAAAAATATGAAATTTAATACATTTTTCTTGATGTATAACTGCTACAACTTCACTTTTTTTTCATTGTCTTTTGTCGATCTTGGGCACATCAACCTCCTCAAGCTTCATCTCTTGGAGGAGGGAAATAGTTGGCTTTTCATAATTGATCAAATATATGATATCTTCCTCTTTTCATATGTTTCTCATACCTCTACAATTGCAGGAGAACATATTCATTATTTAACAATAGTGGGTTTAAAACTACCACCCAATGGTGGTACCTCAGTTCCTAGACTTCTAATTAAAAGTATTCTAGATTAGGATCCCATCAAGGTTTCAATGGTTGTTTGAATTCCTAATCATTTCTTTGTGTTTGTTGCTTCCTCCCTTTCTTGTTTGGTTGGTTTCCTACTCGCTTTTTGGGGTGGCTTTTATTCTTCAATGGTTTCTTCTTCCTCTTCTATATATTGTTGTGATTTTTTCCTAGTCATACCTCTAATGGATTGTTGATGGGGCTTATAAGAGATTGGATCTATTTATTCTTGCCTATCATGTATTGGATCCTTATCAACCAATAGGGATTCTTCTTACATATCAAGAAAGATGGGAGGTCTATCAAGAAAGTTGGATGTAGGTTCTTTGACAAAAGGAGTGATGATTTCCACCAAAGCATGTGGTTATTCTTGAGTTCATACCTCATATCTATTAGTCATAGATATAGGATTAGAGATATCAATAGTAGGATTCGTGTAAGGGGTGAAAATATGGTAGAGATTATAATCCTTATTATTTGCATATGTATTGTCATCTCCAATAATTACAATTAGGATATTATTATTTAGGATTCATTTATTGAATCCTTTTGGATTCTTATTCATAGGGAGTAGTTGAGATTTTTATGGGAATGGTTGAGATATTTCTTCAACCTATTCCTTGTTTTGGTGTATAGATCCTATTTTGTTGGATCTAGAGAGTCTTTCTCCCCTTAGTTGGTTGACGTAGTTTACCTCTTGTAAAGCTATATAAGCTTCTTATTTGGTCAATAAAAATTAGCCTGGGTTTCTGTTCAACATTTTGTGTATGAACTCATCTCTCTTGAATGGAATTTTCCCACTTCCTGGGAAATCCAACATCATTGGTATTAGAGAAGATTTTGATCCATTATGGGTTTGGCTTATTGCTCCCTGCCTCTTTGAATATTTCCCTCTGATTTAGTGATTGGGTATAAGTTTTCAATGTGATACTATTTGTTTCTTATGAATAGAATTATTTTTATTTTTAGAATCATATCCTAAGTGTTAGATTTGTATTGTCAAAGGACCTTGTGTGAAGAAAATGAGCAAGAAATGAGATTTGTTCCATGATCGGTTTACATCTATTTGGGAAAATCAAATATGTCCACATCAATTTATGGATCGTGGCCTTCCTCATAAAAAAACGTGGCTGTACATCCAGCATGGAGGTTCAATCCAACTTTTCTCAACAAAAACACATCCATACAACCACCGTGGGATTTTAATCTAGCTTCCATATACAAAAATTTGCAGTCGTACGACTCAAAAAATCAATGTAAAAACTTTACCAATACCTCTACTAAAATATCAAGGGCATATTGTATCTCATTTCAAAGGATTTTGTTTTATCTCAAATGGGAATTTTTACAGAATTTGATTTCATTTCTTGGTTTAAGAGATATCATTTATTGAAGTCTCAAAGGTCTATAAGACAGTGCGATCATGCATCCCTTACATTTCAGGAAGTATTTTCTCACTCCATAAGCTAACACAGAGAAAGTATCTTATATCAACGGAAATTTCTCTTCGATACCTCAAGTGGGTATTCAACAAAATTTGATTTCATCACCTCTACCAAAAGCTACAAATAAAATTGCAACTAGAGGTCCATTGGCTATATTGTTGCTACCCTTAGGCCTTAGCTCCTTTTATTTCATTCTATCATTATATATTGTTGATATTTTGTATCCCTAATTGGAAATATTTTGCAATGTGAAAATCATTTCTAAGTTAACTCTGTCAGGTGTGTGGTAGTTGACATAAAAATATAGCTACATGTTGCTCCATGATAAAATAATTGTTTGTTGAATTGTAGTATAAGTCCTCATTTACTAGTGCATAAAGAATGTAAGATTGACTTGGATACATCCTATTTCCATACTATTTTCCATAATATTTTCCTAAATCACTGGCGAGCACCATGGTTGGGTACCTAGGTGTCTCAATAGATGGAAATATGTCCATAGGATGGCCAATGGTTCAATATTTACAATTGGTGTATTGTTTCATATCATAGTCTTATAATTCACAGAAGGAGTCTTCACATTAGCTTCTGAGAACCCACAATTTGTTTTTCAAATTCAAACATATTCATATTTAGAATCATCCACCAACATTTTGGGCTTCTTTGTAACACTACCTTGTGTAGTGATTTTTCCCACTTCTTATGCATTTTCTTTACAAGCTTTCTTTGGTATCCATGGCTCTAGGAGTTTACATGTCTTCTTTTGGAAGTTACTTAGGGACTAAAAGTCTCCATGAAAGGTTTTTGTTTTTGTTGAAGTATTTTTTTGATACTTGTGATAGCTCCATTCTACTTCAACAACTTTGTCACTTAGATCACATTGATGTGTATGGTGTTACAACCTCTTCAATAACTTGTTTGTTGGGATAATTTCAATTGGTTTTGAGAATTCATCTGATCCTATATGGATTTGGTTTCTACTTCTTTGACTTGCTAATTTCATAATACATCTACCACTTTTTTCCTTATCAACTGTTAGGATCCTATAAATTATAGGAAATCAATATTATGACTAATATCCATTTCAGGCATAAAGAAGATTGCTCATGGCCCATATTGAAAATGAAAAGTTGACAAAAGGCTATCATCACCTCTCCAAAGATGTCTTCTCCATTGATGTCGCAGAACAAATGATGGCTACATGTCGTGTTCCCAGATCTATTTTGGCAAAATCCTTCATCAATGAATGCGGTTTAAGAAAGATTATGGCTCCGGTACAAAGTTTCTTTATGATAGTGTTTTCTTACTGAAACAAAATTGAGCGTCTTCTTTATATATTAGATCCAAATAGTTTCTTGGAGCCTTGGTTTTATTTGTAATTTCAAAGCCTTGAAAGTTCTTGGGGCCTATGTTTCTTGGCCATTTTCTTGTTATAGACTCTCGGGCTTTATAGCAGGGTTTTATTTAATTTAAAATTTTGCCAAAGTTTTGGGCCCGAAGGCCAATCTTCAGTCCTCGATCCATGCACCTGCAGTCATCAACAACAACACATCTTGTTTACCAAAGAAACAACACACAAACCAATGCCCAAGTGCTAGGCGCCAAGCTCCAATGCATAGCCTCAGGCTCACTTCATCAAAAGGTTATCTCCTAAACCCTATGTCGGGTGCCTAAAACAGATTCAAGGTGTCAAATGCAGGGAAAGCGCACATGCATAAAGGGAAATCGTGTGTCGAATTACGTGGTCCAAGAACAGAAATTTTGAAGAATGTGTTTACCCTCTGACTCGGAAAACTACCTTGCTTTTTCTCCATTGTCGTTACACATGCTAGTCTTTTACATATTTTAAAGATGCATTGCGATTGTTATACTAACAATTGAAGAAGGGTACTTGACAGAGCCCTTCAAGGAAAGTCTTGTAAAGGCCGATATTTCAAGAAAAATCATGTTGAAGGTTTTGCACCAGAAGTTGCTTGAGTGACGAAATCTGGTGAAACATATCTAGAAGTGCCTATTGCTATTCGTCCTACTATTGGAACTGTAGTGTATCCAATTTTTTCAAAGTGGATTAGGGATCATCGTGATTTTCCTCTGAAGATTAATCAATGGCGAAATATTGTGTGATGGGAATTTAAACATCCTATGTTTTCATCAGGAGTCATGAGTTCCTTTGGCAAGAAATTCATACTGTGTTTGCCACCAAGAAGAAGCTGATGAAGCTATATCGCAAAATATATGAAGAATTTCTAGCAGTTCCTATTTTTAAAAAGTGAGGGAAGGCCCTTAGATCTGAAGGTATTAGGGGGAAGCAATCTCTGATATACATTTTGTGGCAAGGAGCACCATGGTGCTTGCGGAGTACATGGAATTCGAAGGCAATTTCACAACTATAAAGCTTTTTTCTATAATCTTGAAATAGGCAAGCTGCTGACAGGATTCTTGTGTCGAGGTGTTGGTGGCGTTTCCTTCTCTGTTAAGTGTTTTTTCAGTTATCATTTCATTTTTTCAAATTCTTATTGTCAAAGAAAATTAATAGAACAAAATTTATTGGAGAAATACTCTACATCTGGTTCTTGATAATCTTTATGTTTCTCTTCTAAAAGCTCAGTTTAGGAATTCTTAATTGCTCCTTTGCTTGGATTTTTCATCCCCTATTTCTTCCTCATTTGACACCATTCAAACTTAATTCAATCCAACATTTCCACTACCTTGCCCTGTGTAAGAGATTTGTCTAGATCTGAGAGTGAATCATATATTTAAGTGCAGACCCCATTTGCCCAATGGCCCTCCTTGTTGTCCCAAACCAACCATTTAAAAACCAAAAAACCCCGATCTCTCATAACTAGCCTAATATCCTATTCCAGACCAAGCTAAATAATACAGAGAGAGCCCTGCCTGAGTCTTGGAGGGCTATATCCAAGACTCCAAGCGGTTGAAACAGTTACCTCTGTCAATTTCTCCCTCAGCCTGAGAAATTACAGAGCGTTAACATTTTGGCGACTCCACTAGGGAATGAGCTTTCGAGTTCTCCAAAAAAATATATCATGTTCATATTTGACTTCTGATGGTGAACAAAAGCCAAACACAGGAAGGTTGTACCATTCACCTGGCGACTCCATTGTTCAAGATCCCGAGCTTCAAAGGTCAGAGAAACTTCACTGCCAAAGAACCTAGATTTCAAAATATTGATGGTGATTCGAGATGACAGGGTATGTGGCAAACCCTCTCTCTGGTGAAATATTACAAACTTTGAGGGATGAGTTAGCAGAATTTCAGATTGATGAGATTTTCTCAAAAGAAATATTTCTTTGTTTGAAATCCAGTCGATTCACATCTGAAGGTAAGAGTTGTTTTCTTGGTTTAGTTGCTGAAAGATTAGAAAATAAATTTGAACCTTTGGATGTTCAAATTGAATCATATGATTTCTAAGATCCTAAGCAGTTCTTGGAAAGCCTTCCTCCTCCACAAAGAGAGGAAATTGTTATACCATTTGACTTGCAAATAGAGGAAGGACATGGTTGTGCGCCTGATTTTGTAGAGCTAGAATCAAGGATCAGCCTTGATGAAGGAATTGAAGAGGTTATCCAGGATCAACTTGCCATGGAGAGCATAAAAGGTATATCAATAAATTATGAATTTATCGATCCTGTAGATGATTATATGAATAATTTTTCTGGTCCCATTGTACACATTCATTTACAGTTTCCATTACACTACCCACCTTGGGTTTTCCGGACACAGGGTCAAATTGTTTCTCTAATGTTTTTAATAAACAATCAAGAAGCCAATGTATATAATCAGTTTCTTGATTGGCTGCACTGGCACTATTGTATCGTTTAGAACAACAAAATCATCAGTAGATTAGAGTAGGTAGGAGTGTGCCAATAAGCTCAACAGGATGAACACTTTTTCTTTTTCAGTTCTTCATAGTTTTATTTTCGGTTTGGTTTCTATCCCTCCAGTTTGGAACAGGTACAAGACATGGCAACATGCTTCAATTTGGGAACAACCCAATGGATAAGACAACTGGTCTGCACACTCAGGGTTCCTAGATTCTTGACACCTCATGCTGAGCTGCCATCCCTAGGTGGAGCCTATGTTAGGATCCTATAAATTATAGGAAATTAGTATTCTGACTAATATCCATTTCAGGCATAAAGAAGATTGCTCATGGCCCATATTGAAAATGCAAAGTTGACAAAAGGCTATCAGCACCTCTCCAAAGATGTCTTCTCCATTGATATCGTAGAACAAATGATGGATACATTTCATGTTCCCAGATCTATTTTGGCAAAATCCTTCATCAATGAATGTGGTTTAAGAAAGATTATGGCTCTGGTACAAAGTTTATTTATGATAGTGTTTTCTTACTGAAACAAAATTGGGCATTTTCTTTATATATTAGATCCAAATAGTTTCTTGGATCCTTGGTTTTATTTGTAATTTCTAAGCCTTGAAATTTCTCGGGGCCTATGTTTCTTGGCCATTTTCTTATTATAGACTCTCGGGCTTTATAGCAGGGTTTTATTTAATTTAAAATTTTGCCAAAATTTTGGGCCCGAAGGCCAATCTTCAGTCCTCGAGCCATGCACCTGCAGTCATCAACAACAACACATCTTGTTTACCAAATCAACAACACACAAACCAACGCCTAAGCGCTAGGCGCCAAGCTCCAATGCATAGCCTCGGGCTCACTTCATCAAAATGTTATCTCCTAAACCCTATGTCGGGTGCCTGAAACAGATTCAAGGTGTCAAATGCAAGGAAAGCACGCATGCATAAAGGGAAATCGTGTGTCGAATTGCGTGGTCCAGGAACAAAAATTTTGAAGTATGTGTTTACCCTTTGGCTCGGAAAACTACCTTTCTTTTTCTCCATTGTCGTTACGCATGCTGGTCTTTTACATCTTTTAAAAATGGATTGCGATCGTTATACTAACAACTGAAGAAGGGTACTTGCCAGAGCCCTTCAAGGAAGGTCTTGCAAAGGCTGATATTTCAAGAAAAATCATGTTGAAGGTTTTGCACCAGAAGTTGCTTGAGTGACGAAATCTGGTGAAACATATCTAGAAGTGCCTATTGCTGTTTTTCCTACTATTGGAACTGTAGTGTATCCAATTTTTTCAAAGTGGATTAAGGATCATCGTGATTTTCCTTTGAAGATTTATCAATGGTGAAATACTGTGCGATGGGAATTTAAACATCCTACGTTTTCATCAGGAGTCATGAGTTCCTTTGGCAAGAAAGTCATACTGCGTTTGCCACCAAGAAGAAGCTGGTGAAGCTATATCGCAAAATATATGAAGAATTTCTAGCAGTTCCTGTTTTTAAAAAGTGAGCGAGGGCCCTTAGATATGAAGGTATTAGGGGGAAACAATCTATGATATACATTTTGTGGTAAGGGGCACCATGGTGCTTACGGAGTACACGGAATTCAAAGGCAATTTCACAACTATTATCGCTCAGTGCCTACAAAAACTTCCCGCCAACAACAATAAGTTGAAGGAGCACATGCAATATTGTGTTGACCACCCAGAAGAGATAGACAAACAACTACTGTGAGGGCGTTTATTCCCAACACAGGAAGCAATATACAGGGTGCTAATTCGCATTGTCTTGGACAGAGCTTTGTAAAGATGTTCCCCTTTATGGTAACGAGTTTATTGAAGCTTATAGATTGAAACTCAGAGATAACCCACATGTATACGAAATGGTAGATGTTGCAGTTGGAGCAAGGGAGAAAGGTGGAGTTAATCAGTTGTTATACAAGCAATGAGGTTGAATAATGCAGAGAAAACAAAAATGGACAGGGATCATAACGGATTTTGGAAATTGTTGATAGTATTAACAAAGGCAGGAAAACTTTTGGCTTTTCACTCTGGAGACGGTCACATTGTATGGTCACAGTTGCTTCTTGTTTTTCGGAAATCATAAGATGTCAAACTCCTTCCGTTTTGAAGGTCCTTCCTTGGCGGGTACCTCACCAACATGCTTTAGATAAGAGTCCAGCCATTCTAATAATCGGGAAATGTGGTCTAGGACCTGATGATACAGGAATTCTCTCATTTATAGATTCTCACAGTGGGAAAGAAATCAAATCTTATAGGTTTTCCTATCCCATATCTCAAGTGATTCCTCTGCCAATGACAGATTCAACTGAGCAACGACTACATCTTTTTATTGATAACAATGCAAGGGCACAATTGTTTCCCAGAACCAAAGAAGCACTGTCCATTTTTCTTAAACAAATGTCAAATATCTACTTATATTGATATAGAAAAAGGATCAATCTGAGGTTATGGTATCAGTAATCAGGATGTGTCAGATATGGTGTTTAAGGATTATTTCTTCACAACTAGAGAACTATGGTCTGTATTGTTTCTTTCTGGATTGGAGAAAATTGTCACCACTGTCACAAAATGTCAGGTGAGGTGGTCCACACACAAGAAAATGTTCCTGCTCTTGCAATATAAGAGATGGATCCTGTGGCGATATCACTTGCATAAATATTGTTTAGTAAAGTTGGCAGCATCCAGAAAATTCCTTGAAAAACAGAGTATTTGGTTAAAAATCCAAAGAAAAACAGTGAGCAGTGTCAAAGGATGCCACTTCACTGATAATCGTCCAAGATTTGGGGTAACAATTGAAAGAATTTTTCTCCCAGATTATGTGGCAGAATATCCCTGTTTTCGAGGCATCCAAATAATACAAATGGAAAAATATCGCAGCGCTTAGGCATTGGTTGAGCCATATAGCAGATAGGAAATTCATTTACAGGGAACACATGGCAGTTAGATCACAAGTGGCAGAGATTTCCTATATTTCAGGCAGTGGTTAGAGCACAGATTCTCCAGCTGGCAGCAAATTCTAACAACCTTTAGCATTCAGGGTGTCCAAGTGGCATTTCCAGATCTCAAATCATATTTTATTAATTCAGTTCCTAGGAAATAGGTATTTACATGTGTCATTTTATATAACTGATTTTATGTTATTAGAAACTGAAATGAGAGCTCGAATCTTTTGAAGCATGAGGCATTTTTTCTTATATATGCACATGTAAAATATGAAGGTGGGGTTCGACCTAGGAAGGAAGTAATTTTTTTTTTGTTGGACTATGGGCTTTGCCATTCCAGAAAGATTTTTTTCTGTAATCTTGAAATGATCGAACAGAAATAGGCAAGTTGTTGACAGGATTCTTGTGTTGAGGTGTTGGTGGTGTTTCCTTCTCTGTTAAGTGTTTTTCTAGTTATCATTTCATTTGTTCGAATTCTTATTATCAAGGAAAATTAATAGAGAAGAATTTATTGGAGAAATACTCTGCATCTGGTTCTTGATAATCTTTGTGTTTCTCTTCTAAAAGCTCAATTTAGGAATTTTTAACTACTCCTTTGCTTGGCTTTTTCCTCCCCTATTTCTTCCTCATTTGAGACCATTCAAACTTAATTCAATCCAACATTTCCACTACCTTGACCTGTGTAAGAGATTTGTCTAGATCTGAGAGTGAATCATATATTTAAGCGTAGACCCCATTTGCCCAATG
>SNQJ01S0209987.1:0-16168 GCA_010110895.2 Picea sitchensis
TTCCAGTTAGATAGCACTAGATTTGCTTTTCTGAAGTTAGCAGTAGATTTGCTTTAGCATTGGATTTGTTTTCCAGATTAGTTAGCATTAGATTTGCTTTAGCATTAGATCTGTTTTCCAGATTGGATAGCGTTAGAATTGTTTCTCTGCAGATAGCACTAGATTGGTTTTGAACGCACAGAATGAACGCAGTTCAGACAGTACTCTGTGTGTCATGACTGAAATGATAATGCTGATAATGGATGGTTAAACACAGAGTTAGAATGACTTTGTAGAATTGTGCTTTTCAACACAAATAGCAATTTGAGCCTTTGAGTACTAGACTGTTTTGCTTCTGTTTATGATTCCATAGGAAATGCTCAGTTTTGAGTTAGTCATCAGAATTCAAATTCTTAGAATAGGTGTGTGCTTTATTTTTAGGATAGCATTCGAATAAAGACTAGACGCTTGCCTGCACATACTGTGTATCAGCTCGAAGTATACCAACCCTGGTTTGACAATTTAGTGATTCAGGACACTTAAAAGCTACAATTTAGCAGCCTGACACCCAACACTCTGTAAACAGGGCCACTTCAGCGAGGCGTTAGGCGTTCTGGGTATCACGAGTAAACGTTTAGACTGCTCTATGTATGTTTGTCTTCTGCAGGGATGTATTCAAAGAAATTCCCTACCAGAGGGTAAGGTAATCCATTCCCACATCAAACAGAGCGGATTTATGAGAGACACACTTTTACACAACACACTTCTCAACGTGTATGCCAAGTGCGACACTATGGTGGGCGCTCGCAAAGTATTCGACCAAATGCCTGAACGAAATGCATACTCGTGGACGGTCATGATTGTTGCTTGCACAAGGGATAGGCTTCTTGAGGAGGCATTGGCACTCTTTCACCGTATGTCAAGAAAATGCCTCGAGCCCAATCACTTCACATTTGCTATTGTTCTTCTAGCATGTGCCAATTCGGCATCACTATGGAAGGGCGTGGAGATTCATACGAAAATTATAAAATCTGGGTTTGAGTCTAATCTGGTTGTTGCCAATTCCCTTATAGACATGTATGCAAAATGTGGCAGCATAGAGAATGTGCACGAATTGTTTGACAAAATGATTCAACGAGATGTGGTTTCCTGGACAGCGTTGATTGCAGGATATGCACATAATGGGTTGCTTGATGTGGCCATGAAACTATTTAAGGAAATGCCTAAGTGAAATGTGGTCTCATGGAATGCAATGATTACAAGCTTTTCACAAAATGGGTATGGGGAGAAATCCCTGGAGCTTTTCGGACAAATGCAATTGGCAGGGCTGAAGCCTGAGGAAAAAATGTTTGTTAGTGTTCTTCCCAGATGTGTCGATATAGCAGCTCTGGATTATGGTATGGAAATACATGAAAAAGTAATTAGTAATGGATTCTAGTCAGATGTCGTTATCTTGAATTCCCTGATTGACATGTATGTGAAATGTGGGTGCATACAAAAATCACATGTTTTGTTTGACATAATGCATGGGAAAGACACTGTGTCATGGAATACTATGATTACAGGAAATGCACAAAATGGGTTGCTTGATGAAGCTCTAAAAGTTTTTAACGAAATAGTTCAGCGAGACATGATATCATGGAGTGAAATGATTTCAGGGTTTTCACAGAATGGTCAGGGCAAAGAGGCTTTGATGCTTTTTCAACAAATGCAATTGTCGGGTATCAGGCTAGACTCAAAAACCTTTTCCAGTATTCTCCCAGCATGTGGCAACTTGGAAGCATTGGAACAGGGTATGAAGATCCATGGAAAACTAATCAAATGTGGACTCTAAACAGATGTCGTTGTGATGACTGCCCTTTTAGACATGTATTCACAATGTGGGAGCATATAAAAGGCACGTAAATTATTTTACAAAATGCTTCAACGAGATTTGATCTTGTGGAATGCCATGATCACAGGATATGCTATGCATTGTTGTGGCAAGGAAGCCCTAAAACTCTTTGAGAAAATGAAACTCTCTGGCATGAATGCAAACCATGTCACCTTGGTTAGTGTATTGTCTGCTTGTAGCTATTCAGGTTTAGTAGTTGAGGGATACCACTACTTCAATTGCATCAATGCATATTATAATGAGAGTCCTACAATGGAACACTACATTTGTATGGTTGACCTTCTTGGTCGTGCTGGGTATGTGGATGAAGCAAAAGATTTTTTTAATAAGATGCCAATAAAACCTGACACTGTTGTGTGGAATTGTTTACTTGGTGCTTGCAGAATGCACAACAATCTAGATTTAGGAACATGTGTGGCAGAACACCTTTTTGAATTAGACCCCAAAAATGCCACACCATATATGACTCTCTCAAACATTTATGCAGCACTTGGTAGGTGGGGTGACATTGAAAAGGTAAGAAGAATGATGAAAGATATAGGCATAAAAAAGACACTTGGATGTAGTTGGATTGAGATCAATAAACAGATGCATACATTCCTCATAGGAGACATATCAGGCCCACAAACTCTACCTGAATTTTCTTGTTAATATAATGTTGATTAATGTTGATATGTTGATTAATTTTCTTGTTAATCAAGAAGTAACATGAAAGAGCACCTCTTGGCACTGATGCCATGGAATTCATCTCGAAAGTGAAGGAGGGTGAAGGAGGAAAGTTTCAACAAGTGGGATCATGAGATAGCATCTGGTATCTCAAGATCTCTTGTAGCCTCCAGGCATCCTTGACCATCATGAAATCACATATGACCTTAACAAAGGGAACATGCAGGTTGTGCCGACTCACTCTCAATCAGATGGATAAGACATAATTGCAACAAAGTTTGATCCTCCCAATCGCAGAGGCTTCAATAACACAGAGATAAGGGGGTATACTGGTATAATTAAGGACTAACTGAGAGAGAGGATTTCCATTAACCATTTATATTCAGCATCAGTTGCTTCCTTTCTTTACTTTACTTTTTGGCTGAATGCCCTTTCTGCAGAGGTTTGTAGGGGTCCTCTCCACACCCCAACTGATGTTAGACTACTTCCAGATGGTTTCTTTATAGCACTATTGGAGCTCCCAGAACCTGATATTAAGGTATCTCATCGTTCAATGTTTGTTTATGAGTTAATGGTTCTGTCTTTAAGATCCCTAGGCCACCGATTGCTGAGTTTGGATTTGCTAGTTTCAATTCATATTTTATTTTTCAGTTTCTATAAGTTGGGGTTTCAGACCTTATTTTCAGTCCCTCACGACATCCCTCTGTCGGTCAAATTCCTCACCTTTTCAGTTTGGCCAAGTGCTTTTGTATTATAATGGGAAATAAGTCTGCCTATCTCCATCAGGAAGAAGAACGGGTTCATCCAAGGGGGGTTTGTCTACTTCCCAGCACCAGCATGATTCTGTTAAGGAAAAATGGGGGAGGGGAGGAGGGAGTTCTCTAGGAGGCCCTAAGGAAGCATGTAACTGATAGATCAGCCAAATTCTCCCCTACTCATTGTAGGTTCTAGTAAAATGGGATCAACAGGGGCCAAGATTAGAAGAAGTAAAATTCCTTTGGGACAGTCAAGCATCTGCCCTCCCAGTGACCCTAGATACACTATTGGGCAAAGAATTCTCTACGTGTTGCCTTTTGAATTAGATTTTTCAGATTCAGAATATATTGTTGGGTTTCTGGGACAAGATGTTAAACAGATTTAACGATGCCCAAATTAATTTGACAGAATTGACTCTTGACTCTACGAAGGAAGATTTAGTAATAATCAACCAGACTGATGATTCGAGGGAGGACATGGATTCTAAATTGGGTGAAACAATGGAACAGTTGTAAGCTTCGAGCAAGACAATCCATAAACAATCCAAGGAGATAAGACTTGGAAGGAAAGTTGAACTGCATTTCTGAAAAAACAATGCTCATGAAGACTCAAACATTGGCAAGGGGCAATAAAGGAAAGAAACCACTGGTCATCCAGTACAATAAAGAAAAGAAGCTACATGAAGAATGGAAGAGGTAAATATTTCATTTGACTATTTATTGAATTATATCTATTGGAGAATTTTGTATATCCTATGTTCAATAGTTTTTTGTTTTTGTGGGACTTTAATCATTTTAGGAGTAGTATTCAGTCACAGTTTCGATGATAGGTTTGATGCACGTTCAAAAGTGATACATGAAAAACTTGTATCCAATGCAACCAAGAAACACACTTAAAGAATGGAATCTACAACCTCGAATTTTCTTTTGGTTGCAAATATATGCTAAAAAAGGAGGAATGCATGCAAATGAAGGATACTTGTAAGTATTGGGAGTTGTTTTTAAACATTATAAGTTCCTCATGAATGAGAGAGTAGAGAATAAGAGTTTTTCTTAAACCTAGTTGTTCCTGTGAGGGAAATCTCTATTTTTATACGAACTAGAATAATTTTCTATTATGGGAATAAATAAAATTTGTTCCATAATTTGTCTTCACTATATCTCATATTTTGGTTTCAAATCTATGTGTTGAAGCTTCATATTTGAGACTCATATTTGAAGCTTCCTGTTTTTGGGTGCATGGTCCATATGATGTCTCACTCTCAACTGATGTCTCTTCTAGAATAATCTTGCTACAAGCCCCCTAAAATCCTCAAAGAGAACTTCCAACACTTTATGCAACACTCAAAGCTTTGGGTTATTTTCAAGAGTTATCCTTGGAATTCTAGGGGAATATACTAGAATGATCAGGTTTAGGGGAGAATGCTTATCTTCCTGCTGAAGTGCATTATATTCCCCCTCAGTCCTCCATGGACACAACATGAGAAGAGGCCAACCAGGTCATGTTTGGTTCCCTAGACAATATTTTAAGAAAACATGGTTGAAACCCGAAGATATTGGGATTCTTGTGGTAAGTTGCAGTCGATTCAATCGAACTCCTTCACTCTCTACTATGATTTTGAANCAGGTCATGTTTGGTTCCCTAGACAATATTTTAAGAAAACATGGTTGAAACCCGAAGATATTGGGATTCTTGTGGTAAGTTGCAGTCGATTCAATCGAACTCCTTCACTCTCTACTATGATTTTGAATAGGTATAAGTTGAGGCTGAACATTCAGAGCTTCAATTTAGGTGGAATGGGTTTTAGTGCAAGAGTTATTTCCATTGATCTTTCCAAGGATTTGTTACACGTTCATAAAACCATTGACCTAGTCAAGATGCAATTTATTATGCCAGTTGTCCTCTTCTCCAACCTATATTCCCTTTAGATTTAGCATTTTTCTTTAATTCTAATCAAAGAAAAACATAGAAAAATTCCCCCAAAGAATCGAACGCTAGTTTGACATTCCCTTAAACTGTGTTTTCTTGAACATTTCCTCATCCATCACATTTAGTCTTGGGCCTTCCTCACCATGGGATAGATTCTTCCAAACACCAACAACACCCTCTACTTATTGATGTTATGAGCTGAAAATAGTATTTTCTCATTGTTGTTATAAGTTCTGGAGCAACTTCTTTCGGGATTGCTTGATCCTAGTTCTTTGTCTTTACCACGGGAAAGGCAATTCCTTGCATTTCCAAAAATAAATAAGGCTTGCAGATATCCTAACCAAAATCTATATGTTGCTATGACAATACACATGCTTAAGTAGGTTTTTAGTACTTGGCTAACACAAATGGAATTTTGATTACAGTTGCATCATATGGTTTTCCACAAACCAAAACTTTCAGTTATGTCCTAGTTTTATGGTTCCTAACTTTACATACTCCATTGATATGTTCTTTAGGTAAGGACTAAATTCTCCACTCGTGACCTCCCCAATAGGTTTCCCTGAAGCATCCATTATCTCACTATGATTCCTTGGAGGTGGACCATTAGAAATAATGCAACCCCACGCCTTGTAGGACCCTCCTCCAGTTGTTTTAGTATGACCTCAACACCAATAAATATACACTTTGTCCATCTTCTCTTTCCAATGGTCCAAGAAATTCCAATAGGTAGAGACGAGTTTCAAGCCTCAAACTATCACAAGCACCTAGACCATTTCTCCCCCATTTAAGATAGCCTTAGTAAGATCCACTGCATGATATGATGGAACAAATAGTTCAAAACCATAATTTCTTTTATGCGCTAAAGATATTTGAAGGAGGGATAGTTGTGTAATTTATACCATAAAATGTTCATCTTCATGCTCAAGCATGATTCTCTTCCAAAAGGATATGTATTGTTCTGAGTCTTCTTCTTGCATTTTTTATCTGGGACTATCATTTTCTGTTCATAAGGAAAACTTAAACTACTGAAATGCTTGATCTGGAAAGACATTTTTTTACTGTTTCTTGGTTTATGTTACTGTATGAAAAAGAAATACCACACACACCAATATTCTCTACAAGGATTCCATTGTCACAACTCATGAATCCCAATGCTATAAATTAACTGAAATGTCTATGAATTGCATGATGTAACATAACCATTGTGATGATAATTACTAGATGACCTTGCATAAAGGTTGTCTCCCTGAGTGACGTGCCAACATCTATAGTGCATCCCAATGTTTCTCTAGATGAAATCTCATTCACTTGGTAATGTTTTTCAATGAACATAGTTAAGAGCTTTGAAAAGTCACCAAGCCCGTGTGCGTGTGCTTTCTTGGAATGGTCATATTCTTACAACTGGTGGCCTTGATGGTTTAATATTTAATCATGATGTCTGCATCCATGATTCCATTGTTCAAACATACAGAGGACATGTGAAAGAAGTGTGTGGTTTGAAATGGTTTATGTCTGGCCAATAGTTCGCAAATGGAGGAAATGAAAATTTATTTCATGTTTAGGACAAGAGCATTTCATCCTCTAATGTTGCAGCTCGATATCTTCACCGAATAAAAGAATATTGTGTTGCAGTAATGGCCTTGGCATGGTGCCCTTTCCAAACCATTATTTTGGCACCTGGTGGAGTTAGTGGGAACGATTGTATTAATTTTTGGAATACTCATACATGAGCCTACCTAAATACCATTGATACCCACTCTAAATCTACATCTACATCTAAATCTACATCTCTTGTTGTTCACACTTAATTATGGCAGTTTAACTAAGACTATCATCATCATCATCATGGAATGACTTGGTTTCTTTCACATTTCTTATCTCCTAAAGTTTTTTGCACATAAGAATACCTTCATATGAATAATGACCATGATATTAATATTTTTGTGCATGGATGTTGGTTCTAACATTTGTTTAAAGACCATTGTTTCTTGTTGTCAGATGCTCATAAGCTTGTTTTTTACATCATGTACATCTATTTGGAATTTTGACAATCTCTACTTGTGCTTCCCTTAATGGGGTTAAAATGGGTGATAAGACTTTGATTCTAAACCATTCTATTGTTGGGTATATATATACACAATGACATAATAACCCTTTCTAAATATACATCTCTTGTTGTTCACGCTTAATTATGGTAGTTTAACTGAGACTATCAGCATCTTCATCATGGAATACTTAGTTTCTTTCACATTTCTTATCTCCTAAAGTTTTTTGCACATAAGAATACCTTCATATGAATAATGACCATGATATTAATATTTTTGTGCATGGATGTTGGTTCTAACATTTGTTTAAATACCATTGTTTATTGTTGTCATATGCTCATAAGCCTATGTTTTACATCATGTACATATGTTTGGAATTTAGACAGTCTCTACTTGTTGTTTTTTACATCATGTATATATGTTTGTTCTTCATGTTTGCAATCTATTTAGATGACATTTAGATTTATATGTTCTAAAAATGTATTTCTAATTTGGTCTTAGGTTGGGTAACTAGGTAGACATATTATGAATAATTTCTCTTAATTAAGTTATTTTTATTTAAATATCCTATAGAAGGGGAACATGGAATTGAAAATATTTTTACACCAAGTGAAGCCCTACATGTCATTGGTGCAATGTAAAAAGATCTAGTGTCATTGGTGTGGGGTAAACAAATCTCTAGATGTCATTGGTGTGATATAGATGAAACTCTATCAATTTTTGTCTCATAGAAATCATTTTAATGAAATTTGGGGAACCCCTCTGAGGCAATTCTAAGCACATACCTTGAGGGGATTGGAATCCTAGTGGCCATTGAACCCACCACCCCCTTGGAAAATCATAATTGTTTTACAATTGAATAGGTGAACCATGAAAAACACAATAAGAACCTTGAAAAACACAACCCTTGATGCTTACAACACTATTTGGAGGAGGGACAGACTATGTTTCTTTTCCAAACATGTAAAATGATTATATTACAATTTAATGAATATATTTTCCTATTATTATATATGGTTTTATAATTTATCAAAAAAATCACCAAGAATTCATAATGTTTTATATTTTAGTAAAATATTCGCTCGATTTTACAAGTTTTTATAATTCAGTGAAAGATTTGTCGGGGTTTTACAAGATTTTATAATCTAGTGAAAGATTCACCAAGATTTTACAATATTATATAATTGACTAAAATGTTCGCCAAAAAATTATATATACATATTATATTATTCATAACATAGCCTTCAATTTTTCCTATGTATCACGGGGATTCGCTCATTTATTATACATATAAATTTACGGGGGGTTCTTAAAATCACCCTCGGTTCTAGGGGTTAGAAGTGGCTATACCCATAGGGTTTAAAACATAGTTTTCTTGATCTTGTGTTAGTAGCTCTTGAAGGGATAGGATGACACCTAGTGTTTATGAGGGGATAAACTCTAGGGTTTTCTCTCCTAGGAGGTTGACCTAGACTTATGAGGTGATAATCCTATGATAGACTTTCAAGTCTTATTTTTCCATCGGTCTCCATTGAAGTGCTACATTAACTCCATATTTCTAATGAAAATGCATTGATCTTGAGACCTCCAAGTACTTTCTTCAATAGTCTAAAGCTACCCAAACAGATTTTTCTCGGATTTCACTCTCCACATTGAGATTCCTTTCCCTAAGTCCTCACAATCTTAATTGAGGGAAACCCCTTCAATTGGAGGAAAGTTGGCTTGAATTGAAAGAGGGTTGGTGAGGTGATAAGGGCCTTCCCTCTAAGTTACACATGATTGCACATGAGCTTTCAGAATTTAGCTCAACAATTGCGAGTTCGTGTGATAACACACCCGAGACATATCCTAGTGATCCTAAACCTCATTAGAAAAGACCTTGTTTACCATTGAAAGTTAGTCCTCTTCCTCAACCAACCTTGCTTAAGACCGATGATATAGATTTAAATATTGATATGGCTAGTATCTTAGCAAAGGTTAATGTACCTATCCCTATCAGTATTGATATTGTATTTTCTTTTTAAATACCTACAACAGAGTCGTTATTGCGACGTCTTGGAGTGTCACTCCCATAGCAACCATGTCAGAGCTGATACCTCTTAACATCACTCTTTCCATGTCCAACATCTCTCTCTTGCCACCTAAAAGACATCGCTCTTTCCACCTCCAAGACGTCTCTCTTTCCACCTCCAAGACGTCTCTCTTGCCACCTCGAAGACGTTGCTCTTTCCATATTTAAGACATCACTCTTGCCACATCCAATACGTCGCTCTTGCCATGTCCAAGACATCGCTCTTTCCACATCCAAGACGTCTCTCTTGCCACATCCAAGACATCGCTCTTGCCACATCCAATACGTTGCTCTTTCCACCTCCAAGACGTCATTCTTGCCACATCCAAGACGTCGGTCTTGCCACGTCCAAGACGTCGGTTTTACGATGGCTATATGGGGTTTGGACAATCAAATCTGAGATGACACGTGTCCGCATGAAACGTCGCAATAAAGACAAAATCTATGTCATTGGAAAAGCGACGTCATGTGAAACGACATTTGAGGGGGTACGTTGTTTGTCATTCTCCCAACAATATAAAGTGGAAGTTGCATCGAACGCGCCGTCAGAATTTGACCCAAATGTACTAGTGATTAGATCCATTTATAAACCTTTTTCTGCATAATCTAAAGAAATTATTTGTGGATTTGAGATCCTCTCAAGAAAATACCTAATTTCAAAAAATAAATCATTTCAATTAGAGTATGAGAAGTGAAGATATCATCGATTTAAAATAAGTTATTTTAGTGGTTTTCAGTGATGATTGTGAGTATTATAGAGCAAATATATTTTGAAAATGTACCTAGATTGCTGCCAAATCAATGAAAGTAGATGAAAAGTGGTTGTGGAATTTCATAATTATGGTAATAATAGAGATTCCAATCAATATTGAAGGATTTATGGTTATTTCAAATTTTCTTCCTCAAAACCCTATCCACACAAAGTGGTTCCACTGAAAAGTAAGTTATTTCTTCAAAGCCATGGTTCTATTTTAGGGTTATAACAAGGAATATGTATTTTACGAGAAACATTGATGGTCCTAGTTTGAATAATTCATAAAGGATTGTAACAAATGAGCTCCAATCATATGGAAAATCTATCTATGTTTTGCATACTCAAGATGAGTATGGATAAATATGTTTTTCATTCACATTTTCATGTTCTCAATATGGACATTGTGGATATTATTTTGGTATATCCTTGGATGGAATCAATGGGTAAAATTAATATCAATGCGCAAAATAAGTTTATAAAGCTTTGGTACAAAAAAGGTGTTGGGGATTGGGTGTAACCTGATATGAAACAGACAAACAAAATTGTAGATAATCAAAGAGGAAATCATTTTTCAAAGACAGAAGGTGGTTTCTAAAGACACCGATACAACACTTAAGCACAATGCATTGTGATCAGAACATCACAATGCATATTGGACATCTTGTACACAACAACGATATCGCCATGATGATATTAACCCGTTGGGTTTGCTATTTATAGCTTCAGGATCTAGTCAAGTTCCTTGAAATAAGGAGGATCTTGTCCACATATAATCGTCGGTTGTTAGAGTTGACTCCATCAAATCCACGCTATCAATTCGGCTTGACAATGATGCTCGAAACAACTGTCCATGCATCCAACTCATAGTCTATTTCTCAATTGGTTGATCCACCGATCGAGTGTCTTCGACTGTTGGTCAATTGTCCGACCGACAGACTTGTCGTCTACTCGACCAACTAATGTAGATATATGGTCGATCAATTGACCGACTATTTCTAGATATAGGTCAACCACCCGATTGACTAATTACAGGAGAAGTGTAATTAACCATCATAACTTGATGTTCTAACACCCCCCCCCCCNGGTGAAATTGCATTAGCGAGACACCGCCCATAATTGTAGCTTCCTAAATCCCAAGCATTGTACAAATATTGATAAATCTAGATTTAGATAAAGGATTAGTGAAGATATTAGCTACCTGATCATCTTTTCTGCAATAAACAAGAGAGACAACATTCTCATGAACCAACTATCTCAAGTAGTGAGCATGGAGCTCAACATGCTTCATCTTACTATGGGAAATAGGGTTGTCAGCAACTTGAATGACACGTTAATTGTCACAGTAGATTGTAGTCAAGGTATGAACAAGAAATCCAAGATCACCCAGAAGTTGACAAATCCATACTTCCTCTATACTTATATGAACAGGGCCACGATATTATGCTTTTGTAGTCGACAAGGAGATTACCTTCTGTTTCTTGCACAACCAAACCAAAAATCCAACGCTGAAGTGAAACATATAGCCATAAGTGGACTTATGATCATCACTATCGCCAACGTAGTCGGAGTTGGTGAAGTCAACCAACAAATCTGAACTTCAACAATACTTGATACCAAAATGAGTAGTACCATTGATATAGAAGGAAATTCATTTGACTGCTTTCCAGTGGCTTTCTATGGGGTCTTGTATAAACCGAGAAACCACACTGACATCAAAGGAAATATTAGGTCAACTATGAGTAAGATAAATGATACTGCCAACCAGTTGTCGATAAAGTGTATCATTGGGTTTGGGAGTTTGACAATTTTCATTTAACTTTACTCCAGATTGAAAAGGAGTAGCATAGGGCTTACAATATTCCAACTTAAAACATGTCAAAAGATCCATTACATATTTATATTGAGAAATTAAAAAACCATCACACAACGGTAATACTTGAAGACCCAGAAAATAATGCAGAATGCCAAGATCTATCATGTCAAAGGAGTCAGCTAGTGGTTTCTTCAATCTAAGAATGAGATCAATGTTATTTCCAATAATGACAAGGTAATCAACATATAAAAAAAAAAATCAAAGTGTTTCTATTGGTATGGAGTACATATAAGATGTGATTAAATTCACAGCATTTGAAACTAAGTCAAAGAAAGAAACCGTCGATCTTAGCATACCAAGTTTGGGGAGCTTGCTTCAAACCAGTTTAGAATCTGTCACAAACTAGGAGGTTGTTCCATGAAAAATTCTTCAGATAGGTCTCCATGAAGAAATCAAATCTTCAGATCCATTTGATGGATATGCCATCCAAATCGAGAAGCAAGGGAAATAATCAATCGAATAGAGTTCATCTTCACAACAGGAGCAAAGGTCCCAGTGTATTCAATGCCTTCTTGTTGATAAAATCCCTTCGCAACAAAGCAATATTTATGATGCTCAACAATTCCTTCAGAGGTAAATTTGGTCCTGTAGACCCATCGACACTTCAAAACATTCTTTCCTTATGGTCAGAGAAGTAATTACCAAGTGTGATTCTTCGACAAAGAATCCAATTCTATTTGCATAGCTTACTCCCATTCGAGTTGACCTTGGGCATCTGAGTAAGTAATAAGATCAAAATGTTTGAGTACATGAGTCATCAATGCAATTCTAACATGTTTCTTTTGACTTCAAGTTTGTCTTCCTAAATATATATCACCAACAGTAGGTCCAACATCGTCAATGGTCTTGACAACCCATCAGGGTAGACAAGAAAGGGGTGAATTGTTGTTCACTTTAGAAGGTCGATCAAAAGTCGGAAAAATTTCAGTCCAAGGAGATGACAGACCAGTCAAAACATATATAGATAGACTAATAAACTTGGAAGTCGACGTCTTTAGTCGAAACAAAAACAAAGTTAAATTTCCTAGTCGAGGAACTGAAAAATGGAATAAGAGAACCAGAGTCGAAAACAACATCAAGGTGATCATCTTGTAACAATCCAGAAGAGGCATTCAACAAATTGGTGCCATAAGACTTCTCATAAAACCATACATTTCATTTGATAATTAGTTTTTGTTTGATAGGATCAAATAGTCGATGGGATTTAGACACTTTAGAGTAACCCATCATGATGCAAGCATGAATCTTTGCATTTAAATTCTTTCTGCAATCATCGGAAATATGAGCCCATGAAACACATCCAAATAGATGGAGGTGGTTGAATGAGGGCTTATTTCCACACCATAATTTTACTAGATTCACCAAATGAATATTTTGAGTCGAGATGCGATTGAGAAGATAATTTGCACAATAGACAACTTCAACCTAGAAGCGAGGAGGCAAATATTTGGCCTACAAAAGACATCTAGTCATTTTGAATAACATATGAATATTGTGTTCTGCAATGCTATTCTGTTGAGGTGCATGAGGAACCAACTGTTGTCAGTCAATACTAAATCGAACCATGTATTCTTCAAAAGGTCGATTTACATACTCACCACCATTGTCTCATCTAAGACACTTGATGAGTCGGCTTCATTTATTTTCAACAAAGACTCTAAATTCTTTGAACTTTTGAAATACAAGATTCTTATTCTTCAGAAAATAAACCCAAGTGAAATGAGAGAGATCATCAATGAAATTCAAGATATAACTTTCACCTGCGAGGGAATGCATATTGATGCAACAAAGATCATTGTGAACCAGCTACATAAGGTTCTATGCTCATCATGCTTTGCCAGAGTCAAAGGGTTCCTGATGATGCTTTGCAAGCACACATCCTTTTATGACTCCATCAAAGGGAAACAATTTAGGTAGAACAACAACCATATTTTGAGTTTCCATTGACTACAAACTTCAAAAATTTAGGTGTCCAAGTTGTTCATTCCAAGTTCAACTTCATTCATCAGTGTGAACAACAAGAGATGTTGGTTCAGATTCAGGTCGAGTCGAGTCATATAATTCATACAAATTGTCCTTCAAGTCAAGAAACCCTTCAGTGACAATCGAATGACCTTTATTCAAATCTCAAAAAAAGAACTGATCAGACCAAAACTCCACAATTTTACATGTCTTTGTTAACTGAGAAACAAACAACAGATTGGAAGTAAGGTTTGGTACATAATAAATTTTGACAATTATACCATGTCGATAGGAAACATCGCCATGCCCAACAATATCAAGAGCAAACTCATCAACAACATAAATCTTCCTCTCCTTAGCTTCATTCAAGGAGGTGAACAAGGAATCATCCTTAGCCATATGATGAGTGCACCCAGAGTCGACTACCCATTTGTTCTTCGTAGAATGAGAAAACAAGGCTTGAGAAGTTCTGACTTGGAAGGTGAAATTATCAGCAGGTTGACGAACAACAAACACATCTCCTTCAAGGAATTTAACCTTCTCTTATAAATAGTATCTCTTCTTATAGAAAACCTTCTACACATATCTAGTTTTCCCATAGTACAAACATGTCTTCTTATTTTGAATTTGATGGAGTGCATCTGTATGTCCTTTAGGTTTCTGGTTGAGGCATCCAGGTCTCTGTATAGAGGTATCAAAATGTCCTCTTTCTTTGTGATTCGACTTTCCCTTTCACTTGAACAAGTGGTCTTGATGTTTACCACCAAGATTTTCTTCGTTAAGCAATATGTGTTGATGAGTGATTGGAAAACCACAAAAAGATTCAAATTTTAATCCTTACAATCTTCCTTACATGCCTGCCAATTGGTGCAGAAACTCAAAACGAACACATCAAATGGTGTTCTAAAATTCATCAGGACCATATCGATGACTTGTCTATGTTTCTTCTAATAATTCTTTCCACATTCTCCCAATTTCAACTGCAGTTCCTTCATACACACCAAATAGTCCTCTATTTTTCAAAAAGAATGAGGATCCAAAGAGATCAACTCTTTCTCAAATTACATGATGTGTCTTTCATTGAATTTTTTGAACAATGTCCTTAGCTTCTTCCAAACTTGACGAGGGCAGTGGATTTCACTGATGTGAAACCGAATCTCCTTCTTTCCATCAACAATGAACTTTGTATGATCATCTATTGGATATGGAATCATAGTCTTCATATAATGCCACAATCATTTACTCTTCAATAGGGTTTCCATCTCTAGTGTCCATACTTTATAATTTGATCCATTCATAATTATGAGATCAATCTTCAAAGCCATCTTCGATATCTAGATAGATCAGATCATATCTATTTCCACAAGTTACAATCTGCAAATCATCAGCCTAGAGTCAATCACACAACAAATCAAACTCAACAACATTTGAAAACAATAGGAAAAATTTCAAACCATCGGCTTTGATACCATGTTGGGGATTGGGTGTAACCTTAACGAAATAGGCAAACAAAACTAGAGATAATCAAAGAGGAAATAATTTTTCAAAGACAAAAGGTGGTGTCTAAATACATTGTTACAACACTTAAGCACATCGCATTGTGATCAGAACATCACAATGCATATTGGACATCTTGTACACAATAATAATATCACCATGATGATAATGACCCATCAGGTCTATTATTTATACCTTCAAGATCTAACCAACTTGCGTAAAATCGGGAGGATCTTGTCTACATATAATCATCAGTTGTTAGAGTTGACCCCATAAAATCCACGTTGTCAAGTTGGCTTGATAAGGATGCTTGACCCAACCATCCATGTGTTCAACTCATAGTTGATTGCTTAGTTAGTCTATCCACCGATCCACTTCCTTCAACTGTTGGTCGATTGTCTAACTCACAGACTTTTCGACTACCCAACAGACTGATGTAGATATATTGTCAATAGCTCGATCAACTATTTCCAGATATAGGTTCACCACTAACTAATTGAGTCCAGGAGAAGTGTGATGAACCATCAGAACTTAATGTTCCAACAAAAGGAAAATTACACTACATGATATTTCTCTCACTAAGCAACAAGGACCTAAGGTGGCACATGAATAATTATTTGCAAGGAAAGTAATTACTAACCTACAAACACATTAGAAGAATATTCCAAGGCTAATATAAAGAAGAGTATATAGAACCACTTGAAGAAGAGTCGTAGGAAGGGCTTAAAAATGAAGAAGA